>CM065471.1:43874073-44058704 GCA_032872505.1 Leptopilina syphax
TCAAACATTCAATTATTTTCATAAATAAACAAATTTTCACAGGAATTCAATTATTTAAAAAAGAAATTTCCTTATATTTTTCGAAAAAAATGCATTATTTAAATAGATTTTTATAAAATTCTTCGCGAGAATTCAATTATTTTTTATAAATAATAAAATTCTTCTCAGGAATTCAATTTATTTTTTCAAATTTTAATAATAATCGTTGAAAGAATTCAATTATTTTTATGAATATAAAAACTCATCCTAGAATTTCAATTATTTTTAATACAATAAATTTTTAATTAATTCCTCGAAAAATGGAATTATTCTTAAAATTTTAATAAAACTCTTTCAAAGGATTCAATTATTTAAAAAAAAAATTCGAAATTCAATTGTTTTCGATATACTTACTATTTTAATAAATAATTTCTCAAAAGAGTTCAATTTTTTTTTATTCTTTTCAATTCAAATATTCAATTATTTGTATAAATAACAAGAACTTTCACAGGAATTCAATTAATTAAAATGCTTTCATACAATTTTAAAAATAAATCAATTATTTCAAAAGTATTTTATAAAATTCTTCACAAGTATTAAATTATTTTCATAAATAATCAAATTCTTCTGAGGAATTTAAATATTTGTTAAAATTTAAAAAAACATCTCAGGATTTCAATATTATTTTTAATACAATTTTAAATGAATTCTGCGATAAATAAAAAATTTTATTTTCTTAAGTAATATAAATGTTTACGGGAATTGAATTAATTAAAATACAAATTTCATGAAATTTTTCGAAAAAAATAAATTATTCAAAAAGAATTATTTTTTATAAAACTCCCACAAGAATTCAATTATTTAAAAAAAAATTTTTTTAAGTTCTTTACAAAAATTCAATTATGTTTATAAATAATAAAATTCTTCTAAGAAATTCAATTATTTTTTAAAATTTTAGTTAAATTCGTTGCAAGAATTCAATTATTATTCTCATAAATAATAAAACGAATCGCAAGATTTCAATTATTTTTTAAAACACTTTTAAATAAATTTCTCAAAAAATGCAATTATTCTTAAAAATTTTTAATTCAATTCATTCAAAAGATTCAATTAATTTCAAAACAACATTTTTTTCAATTATCTTTATTATCTACTACATATTTTAATGAAAAATTTGCCAACGGGATTCAATTATGTAAAAAAATTTTTTGTAAATTTCTTTTTAAACAGTCAATTATTTTCTTAAATAATAAAAATGTTCACAGGAATTCAATTAATTAAAATAACAAATTTCATGAGATTTCTCGAATAAAATCAATTATTTAAAAAGATTTTTATAAAATTCTTCGCAAGCATTCAATTATTTTTAAAAAATTTTCATAAAGTTCTTTGCGAGAATTTAATTATGTTTACAAGTTAGTAAATTATTTAAAAAGTTTTTTTAATTCTTTTCAAACATTCAATTATTTCCGTAAATATTACAAATGTTCACAGAAATTCAATTATTTAGCACACAAATTGCATAAATTTTTCGAAAAAAATCAATTATTTAAAAAAATTTTCATAAAATTATTCTCAAGAATTCAATTAAATGCAAAAAAAACATTTAATATAGTTCTCTGTAAGAATTCAATTATTTTGATAAATAATAAAATTTTTATCAGGAATTCATTTAATTTAAAATTTAATTTCTCAAAAAATAATAAAACTTATCGCAGGATTTCAGTTGTTTTTAATACAATTTAAAATATATTCGTCGAAAAAATTTATAAGAATTCAATTATTTTCATAAATAGGTAATAAAATTCTTCGCGGGAATTTAATTATTTTCGTAAAAATTAAAAACCTTTAGATAAATTCAATTATTTTCATAAATATTATATTATTTTAGAAAAATTTTATTAACATTCTTTGAAAGAATTCAATTATTTTAAGAAATTTTGATTAAATTCTTTATGAGAATTTGATTTAAAAAAATATTTAATAGTGGTTCTAATAATAATAATAAAAACTAATAGTAATAATAAAAACAATAAGAAATTAAAAAAAAATAATATTAATAATAAATAAATAATAATATGAATAGCTCACCAGGTGTTACTTTTTTAATTATTATCAATATATAGGTATGTATAACAGTCACGAGTATAAATAAATGTTCAAAGATAATAAAATTAATATGCGTCTCTTTTTGATACGAAATTACTGATGATAATAATTTTCTTTTTTGCTAATTATTATGTACTTATAAAATATTTGAATTCGTACTTACTTGAAATTTATAGTATAACACTGACATAATTCATTTATATAAACACTGTATAGTATGGTGACTGATTTTAGGAGCTGAGAATAATGTTGAATATTGGGAGGTATGAAGTATTGAGAATAACAAAGAATACTGTACTGTATAGAGTAGCAAAGTGTAACGTTGAATGACGTAATTTGACAATGACACTCTAGATAACTGTCATAAATATATATTATACATATATATTCTAATTAAAATTTACGTTCTTTTTTTAATTTTATTTTTCGACTGCATAAGATAAATTTTATCATTATTTTATTGTTACTAAATTTTTTATAATTATCAGATAAATATAATTTCAAGATTGTTTTTAATTTTCTTTTTTTAATTTAAAACAGGATACGGAGTGAAAATTATAATTTTGGGTAATTATATGAAACTTGGAATTTATGGAACGTGGAAGTGTTTTTAATTTTAAATTTTATAGGTTTTTTTTTTAATAGAGTTTAATATTTTATCTAAAAAAAATGTTTGAGAAGTTTTTATTGTAATTTTGTTTTAATTTATTGTATTTTTTTAAATTTGAGATAAATTCCATCTTTCGGTTGTAGGAGAAACGAACTTTGATGGTTGACGTAAGGAATAGTTGTTTTCTCACAAACATCAACTCTGTAATTTTTCAGTATTGTCATCAATCCAACTTTTGTTTGATAAACTGCAAACCTCGCTCCTGTTTGTTAAAAAAAATCGAAAATTAAATATATTTGCAAAAGGAAAAGATATTTTTAATTTAACAGGAATACTTTTTAATTCAGAATTTTTATCAGTACCAATGCAATTTCGTGGTCCATCGCCAAATGGCAGAAAGACCATTGGATGTCGTGTTGACACCTCGTCATCTTTAAATCGATCAGGATCAAAGGTATCAGGATTAGGATGATATTTCGAATCCCTATGAATACCATAAATTGGAATCCAAACTTTGTCGCCTTTTCGTAGTGTTACATTATAATCAGTGAATGTATAATTTTCTGTTGCTTTTCTCATTAGAACAGTAATTGGTGGATACATTCTAAGTGTTTCTGCAAAAATAGTTAGAAAATTAGAAAATTATTAACATAAAATTAGATTTTTCAGAAATTTATTCCCTTTTTTGCGGCAATGTTAACTTAACAGTATCAAATTGCAACGAATTGTTATAAAAAATTGCGGACCAAATAAAAAATTGATCGAAATTTTTTGGCATATTATCAATTTGATCCATTTCAGTATCAATTTGATACTTTTGAGAAAACTGAAACAAACCTTGAAAAACCATGTGCAATAGTTTCAAATTATTTATTCTGTCGTAGAACAATTTTCCCTCAGTTATTTTTAATTCCTCTTGAATTTCCTTTCGTAATTTGTCCTGAATTAAAGGATTTAGAGCCAATTCATACAAAGCATTGCTCATTGTTGTTGATGAAGTTTCGAAACCCGCGGTGAAAAATACAAAAGCCTGTGCTGCTATCAAAGTATCGGTTACTTCTACAATGACAAACAATAAATCCAAAAACTTAGTCTTTTATAAAATAAAAAATAATCAAGAAAGTGCAGTGCATAGGAACTTAAAGCAAAGTTGCAAAAAAGCAATTTTTAAGATTAAAAAAAATTTTTTACAATTTACGTACCGATGTCCGTTAATCGATTAAGATCATCTTTCACTTGTTTCAACAGATCAACAAAATCATGTCTAACAATATTATTCTCCTCTCTGTACTGCATTGCATCGCGAATTAAATGAATAAAAAACTGATTCATCTCCCGTTCAGTGACCAACGGCCCCAGTAAATTATACAAAAACGGTGTCACTTCTCTCATTCGAAATTTCACATTCCTCCAAAAATCCACTTCAAAAACAACTCTACCCATTCGAAGAAAATCATTTTTCTCATCCGACAATGCATTAATGTCAATACCAAAAACACAAGAACCAATGACGTCTGTGGTGAATTTTGCCGTTAATGACCGACATTCGATTGGTTCATTTTCAACGACAACATTATTTAAATAATCCTCCAAATGCTCACAAGTCTCAGCCATTAGATGAAACATTTTCTTTAATTTTCCCGACGTGAATACTGGCGATAAACATTTACGCAATGGTCGCCAACGTTTTGATTCAATCATAAATAAATTTGGCGATAAAATATCAACTTTCTCGTGAAATGTTAAACCACGATCGGCAAATTTATTAAAATCCTTTATCAGGACATCCTTTATTAAATTTGGATCACGTAGAAGAAGAATTGGCCTTCTTCGAGCATAAAATCCAATTAATTTTTCATTTTCAAATTCGTCGTACACTTTTTTTGCAAAATCGCCAATACTTATTCGACTTAGCATAAAGTCTTTGAAATTTCCGACAAATGGTATTGGCACTGGACCATTGACACCTTGATTTTTCCAAAATGTGAATGTTGAGGTACTGTAGTGATAGAGGAAGATGATTATTGTCAGAATTAGGCACAAAATTTCGAATGACATTTTTTTTGATGATTTATTTCACTGTTGATTAATTGAACTTATTTTTAATTTTTTGGCGTAATTTTAAACTTTTTGCTTTTGTTTATATTTATGTTTACTGAGAGATAAGTGATAAACGTGAAGATGAATGAAAAAACGAGAGATATTTGAAATCGAAGAAAGCGAAAAAAAATAAAATGACTAAAAAAATATCTCAGCGGAATTAAATTGCAAGCAAAAAAAGTACTTGAAGCAAACTGATAAACGGATTGACTTTTGAACCATTTTTGCTTTTATTTTCCACTCTCAAAATTTTTATTTCCTTACTTAATATTTTTGGAGATTTTTATCAGATTATTCTCTAAGCTATAACATCTTTAGTGAACTGTGTCTATGAAAACAAAAAAAATACGATTTCTTAATAATATTTTTAATATTTAAATTCTTCCAAAAATTCAATTATTTATGTATAAATAATTAAATTATTGCGAAAAATTTTGTTATTTTTGAAAATAATAATTGAATTCTTCATAAGAATTTGATAAACATTGTTTTAAATAATTAATTTTTCGAAATATTTATAATAAATATTATGGACATTTTTTTTAAATAATTGAATTCTTTCGAAGAATTATTTATGTAAATAATTTAATTTTTAGAAGAATTTTATAATTGAATTATTTCAAAAAAATATAATTGAAATTGTATTTAAATTTTAAAATAATTGATTTATTTCGAACAATTTTATTTAAATATTTGAAAATAATTGAATTCCTGTGAAAAACTCTAATATTTTTGTAATAAATGGATTTTTTCGACGAATTGAAATTAAATTTGTAAGAATAATTACAGTTTTTTTTAGCAATTCCTGTAAATATATGAAAATAATTAAATTGATACTAAGAATTTTATTAAAATTTTCAAAAATAATTGAATTTCTAAGAAGAATTTTATTATTTATAAAAATAATTGAATTAATGTAAAAAATGTTATTAAAATGTTGGATAAGAATTAAATTTCTCTAAAAAATTTTGTTTTTTTTGAAAATAATTGACTTCATATGATATCGATCGCCTTCTTCATGTTTTGTAATAATTTAAATTACTATAAAAATTTTCAAAAAAAAAAAAATAATTATTTATCAAAATCCTAATAAAATTCTTCGCAAGAATTCAATTATTTTTACAAGTAGTAAAATTTCTCAAAAAAATTCAATTATTTAAAAAAAATGTAATAAAATTCTTCGCAAGAATTCAATTATTTTTACAAGTACATAGTAAAATTTCTCAAAAAAATTCAATTATTTAAAAAAATATAATAAAATTCCTAGGAAATCAATTATTTTCAAAAATAATAAATCAATTATTCGGTTATTCATTTTTAAATCAATTTTTATTAGAAAGTTCTTCGAGAATTCAATTATTTAAATAAAAAAATAAATAATTTATTGAATGATTTTTGAAAATAATTGTGTTCTTTGAAGAAATTTTATTAAAATTGTATCAAAAAGAATTGAATTTCGAAAATTTTTTAAAAATAATTGAATTGTTTTCTAAAAATTTCATTACAATTTTGGAAATAATTATCAAATTCTAATACACAAATGATATTAAAATTTTTTTAAATAATTGAATTCTTTTGAGAAATTTTAATAAAATTTTTAAGAATAATTACATTTTTCGAGGAATTCGATTAAAATATTGTATAAAAAATAATTGAAATCCTGCGATGAGTTTTATTATTTATGAAAATAATTAAAATTTTTCCAGCAAGAATTTTTTTTTGAATTTTTCTAAAATAATTTAATTTCGGAGAAGAATTTTATTTTCTTTTGAAAATAATTAAATTCTTTTAACGAATATTATTGAAGTTTATATAAAAATAACTGGATTTCAGTGAGGAATTTTATTTTTTATATAAGTAATTGAATTCTTGCAACGAATTTTATTCAAGTTTATAAAAATAATTAAATTTCGGTGAAGAATTTTAATATTTATAAAATTAATTGAATTCTTCAAAAGAACTTTGTTATTTTTTTTTTTTAAATAATTGAATTCTTCCAACGAATTTTACTCATGTTTATAAAAATAATATCAAAATTATATCAAAATTTTTTTTAAATAATTTGAATTCTTTCGAAAAATTTTAATACAATTGTTAAGAATAATTGCATTTTTTGAGGAATTCATTTAAAATTGTATTAAAAAAATTGAAATTCTGCGATGAGTTTTATTATTTATAAAAATAATTGAATTGTTTGTAAAAATTTTATTAAAATTGAATTGAAAATAATTGAAATCATGCGATGACTTGAGATATTATTTATGGCAAATAATTGAATTCTTGCAACGAATTTTATTAAAAATTTTTTAAATTATTGAATTTCAGAGAAGAATTTTATTATTTATAAAGATAATTGAAATTTTAATGAGAATTTTTCTTTAATTTTCGAACATAATTGAAATTCTGCGAAGAATTTTTATAATTTCTGAAAATAATTGAATTTCTGAAATCATTTGTAACTTTTCCAAAATTCAATTTTTTTTTAGTATTTTTATTTTTAACTTAAATTTTTTTTTATCAAACTTTATGAAAATTGTAAACAATTATTCAGTTAAATAATTTATAAGTCATAATTTTATGATAGTTCTTGAAAAATTAATCAAAATAAATAAAAGAATGAATAGGACGATTATTATAGTTAATTATATTTGTTTTTTGTTTTTGGCTTTTTTTATTTTTAGTTTTTTTAAAGATTAAAGAAAAAAATTTTTTTTTTATTATATTGAATTGAATTGAATTAATTTATTATTTCAAATGGAACTTTGAGAAAAAATTTACAATTGTCATTCTACGTCGATAAAATTATTAACAACATGATAAAAGGAGTGTTACAAAAAAAGTGAAACTGTCATTTTTTCTGTTCTTATCTAAATCTACAAATAGATAGCAAATGTTTGCTAATAAATATTGCATTTTGTCCCCCTTTGCCGATTACGCCACGACAGTAGAATTCTCTAAATATTTAATTAATATTTAGTGAATATTTTTCGAAAGGTGCAAACAAGAGAACAAATTCTATTCTTAGAAACTATTATTTATTTCGAATACAAAACAAAAATCAAATTTTCTTTTTGATTTTTTCGTACATTTTTTTAAAATTGCAATTAAACAAATAGAACTATAAAAAAAACTATGTACAAAATTCTTATCTTAGAAAATGAATTTTTAATTTTAATTACAAGGATATCGACGTGAATTGCGATAATGAGGCATTTTTTTTTTATGAAACGTCGAGATTATGATACGAAAATATGATAAAGGAATGGGAAAAAATCAAAAAAGGAACAAATAATACTAAATCGATGTGTGTATAAATAATTAGAGAACAGTCTAAAAAAGTACAATATTTCTAAATATACTCTAAACAAATTGAATTAAATAAATTGACTAAATTAATTCAATTTTAGTATGATTATTTACCAGAATAACAAAGTTTTAAATTCATTTAATTAATTATTATTAATTATTATTAATTAATTAATTAATTAATTAATTAATTATTTAATTAATTAAATAATAAATTATTTAATTAATCAATTAAATAATTAATTCAATAATTAATTAATTAATTAATTAAAAGTCATAAATTTTGTTTCTTATTTGGGAGAAATTAAACTATTTTTTTAAATTTAAGATAAATTCCATCCTTTGGTTGTAGAAGAAACGAACTTTTATGGTTGACGTAAGGAATAGTTGTTTTTTCACAAACGTCAACTCTGTAATTTTTGAGTATTGTCATCAATCCTACTTTTGTTTGATAAATTGCAAATCTCGCTCCTGTTTAGAAAAAATAGGAATCAAGCATTAAATATTTGCAAAATTAAAAAAATGAATCTTAAATATTTTTTTTATAAAATTAGAGATCCTTTTTTAATTGCCTAGAAATATTGTTTTAAATTCGAAATAGTGTTTTGATTTAGAAATAGTTTTTTGATTTGAAATTAATTTTTTTGAATTAACAGAAATTTTTTATCATTACCAATGCAATTTCTGGGACCATCTCCAAATGGCAAAAATAGCATGGGATGCCTCGATTCCTCTCCCTCTTCACTAAATCTCTGTGGATCGAAAGTATCAGGATCAGGATAATTATTCGGATCTCGTTGAATCGCATAAGCTGGAATCCACACTTTCTGACCCTTCGGCACTGTCACATTTGTACCGGAAAATGTATATTTTTCCGTTGCTTTTCTCATAAGAACCGTTACTGGCGGATATTTTCTCAAAGTTTCTGTCAGAAATAGATTTTTCAAAATTTAGTGAATATTTAAAATTTTAAATTGCATTTTTCTTTTATATTTAAAAGCGTATTTTTTTTCCTTTTTATTTAAGTTTATGAGTTTATGTATAATAAAGAATTGAAGGACATTTGAGAAACAAACCTTGAAAAACCATATGTAAAAGTTTCAAATTTTTTATTCTATCGTATAATAATTTCCCCTCAGTTACTTTTAATTCCTCTTGAATTTCCTTTCGTAATTTGTCTTGAATCGAAGGATTCAGGGCCAATTCATAGAGAGCATTGCTCATTGTCGTTGATGAAGTTTCAAAGCCGGCGATAAAAAATACAAATGCTTGTGCGGCTATCAAACTATCGGTTAATTCTGAAAATTCGATAAAATTTCATTATTATTATTGTACTAATTTATTTATATTTATTATTATTAATATCATTTCGTAAGAATTGATATGATTTATTAACAAACAAAATGGAAAGTTTCCTAAAAGTTAAAATTAACTTGACTGACACCTTCGGGATCTTTAGTTCCAAAGTTCAGGAAAATTGCAAAATTTTCCTGAACTTTGAAACGAAAGATCCCGAAGGTGGCAGTCAAGTAAATTTCAACTTTCAAAAAACTTTCAGTGCTTCGTGGCTTATTTTCTCCTAATAAGATTATTATAACAATAAATACAGACTTCGCACTCGATAATTAATTTTAAAAAAGTAGCAAAAAGTAGCTTTCAAACTAAAAAACGTAGTAAAAAAGTAACTATCGAAAAATTAAACTTGACGACCAAAAAACTCGTTTTAGACACTTCACAAAAATTCTGTTTGGGAATTTTATGAAAATAGTAAATATTAAAAATTATTTTTTGAAAATAATTGAAATTCTAAAAGCATTTTATTATTATTTATAAAAATAATTGAACTTTATTAGAATTTTTTAAAATACCTACTTGAAATTCCAATACAAAATTTATTACTTTTAAAAATAAATGAATTCTTATGATAAATATTGTTATTTATAGAAATAATTAAATTTTGCAAAGAATTTTATTACAATACCTCAAAATAATTGAATTTTCGGGAATAAGTTTGTTATTTATCGTCATTATTCTTTGCAAAAATCAATTATTTTCTTCAATAACAATATTCATCACAAGAATTTAATTATTTTCAAAAAGTAATTAAATACTTCGCAAAAATTCAATTTTTGAAACACTTTTAAAAAATCCTTAAAAATATATCAATTTTCCTCATAAATAAAAAAAGTCAACTCGAAAGTTCAATTATTTTCAAAAATGTTAATAAAATTCTTGGCAGAATTCAATTATTTTCATAAATAATAATTTTCACCCCAAAAATTCAATTATTTTTAAATATTTTTTAAAAAATTCTCGTCAATATTTCGATTATCTTGATAAACATCAAAATTCTTTCAAAAATTCAATTATTTTCAAGAATATTTATCAGCATAATTGAATTTTTTTGAAAAATTATTTATGTGAATAATTGAATTCTTGAAGAGAATTTTATTTAAATATTTGAAAATAATTTAATTCTTGTGAAAAATTTTAATATTTTCGTAAATAATTGATTTTTTCGAGGAATTGAAATTAAATTTTTAAGAATAATGACATTTTTTTGAGCAATTCCTGTAAAATTGTATTAAAAATAATTGAAATCCCGCGATGAATTTCATTATTTATGAAAATAATTGAATAGTTGCAAAGAATGTTATTAAAATTTTCAAACAATTAAATTCCTGAGAAGGATTTTATTATTTGTGAAAATAATTAAATTATTGCCAAAAATTTTATTAAAATCTATATTTAAATAATTGACCTTTTTCGAAAAAATTTGTTATTTTTGAAAATAATAATTGAATTCTTCATAAGAATTTTATAAACATTGTTTTAAATAATTAATTTTTTCGAAATATAATAAATATTATGAACATTTTTTTTTAAATAATTGATTTCTTGTGGAAAACTTTATTTCTGAAAATAATTGAATTTTTTGAGAAATTGAAGTTAAATTTTTAAAAATAATGACATTTTTTAGCAATTCCTGTAAAATTATAATAATAATTGAATTTTGCAAAAAAATTTCATTAAAATGCCTAAAAATAATTGAATTTTTGGAAATAATTTCATTATTTATCGAAATAATTGTTTGCGAAATTCAATTACTTTCTTCAATAACAATATTCATCCTATGAATTCAATTATTTTAAAATATTTTTAAAAAAAACCTCGTCAATATTTCAATTATCTTGATAAACTTCGAAATTCTTCCAAAAATTCAATTATTTATGTAAATAATTGAATTCTTGTGGACCATTTTATTAAAATCTAAAGGAATAATTGAATAGTTGCTTTTAAAATTTTATTAAAATTTTCAAAAATAATTGAATTCCTGAGAAGAATTTTATTATTTATGAAAATAATTGAATTATTGCGAAAAATTTTGTTATTTTTGAAAATAATAATTGAATTTTTTATAAGAATTTTATAAACATTGTTTTATATAATTAATTTTTTGATATAATAAATATTTTGAACATTTATTTTTTAAATAATTGAATTCTTTCGAAGAATTATTTATGTAAATAATTGAATTCTTGGGAGAATTTTATAATTCAACAAATTCAAAAAGAAAGTTCAAAAAGAATTGAATTTCTCTGAAAAATTTTGCTATTTTTGAAAATAATTGACTTCATAAGAATTTTATAAACATTGTTTTAAATAAATACATTTTTTCGAAATGTAATAAATATTATGGAAATTTTATTTTAAATAATTGAATTCCCGTGGAAAACTTTATTTTTGAAAATAAAGTTAAAGAAAATAAAATAAATTCTTCAATGAGTTTTATTATTTATGAAAATAGTTGAATTCTTCCTTAAAATTTTATTAAAAATCTTTTGAAAAAATTGAATTTCCATGAAAAATGTTATTATTAGTGAAAGTAATTTAATTATTGTGAAGAATTGTATAAAAATTGTGTTAAATAATTGATTTTTTCGTAACTTTTTTAAAAATGCTGTTCTACATTATGTAATTGAATTCTTATGGGAATTTTATTATTTATGAAAAGAATTGAATTTTGGATGAATTTTATAAATTTGTTTTAAAAATAATTGAATTCTTTTGCTTTTTATGGAAATACTAGATATTAAAAATAATTGAATTTCGAATATTTTTTTGAAAATAATTGAATCTTAAAAATTTGATTTTAATTTTTGAGAATAGTTTTTTGATTTCTAGTATTAGCGAATTTAATGAAGTGTAAATTCTCAAAAATAAACAGAAATAGTAGCTTTTAGTGGCTGAAATCTAAAAAAGTAGTAAAATAGTAGCATGACGTAAAAAAGTAGTAAATAGTAGGTTTTAGTAGATAAGTGCAAAGTCAATAAATATTATTAAAAATAAAAAAAATTAACATTAAATTTTACCAAGATCACCCAGTCGATCCGGATTCTCCTTCACGTGTCTCAACAAATCGACAAAATCATGCCTAACGACATTATTCTTCTTTCTATATTCCATCGTATCTTTTATCAAATTAACAAAAAAATTATTCATCTCCGTCTCAGCGACTATCGGTCCAAGTATTCCATACAACCACGGAGTAATGTCTCTAATCCTCATTTTCAATGTTCTCCAAAAAGTGACATCAAAAATTTTTCTTCCCATTCGAAGAAATTCATTATCATCATCCGACAATGCATTAATATCAATTCCAAATGCACACGAACCAATGACGTCGGTGGTGAATTTTGCCGTTAATTTTCTACATTCAGTTGGTTCATTTTCAACGACAACATTCTTTAAATAAACATCTAAACGCTCTGATGTTTCAATTAATAAATGAAACATTTCCTTCAATTTACCTGATGTAAAGACGGGCGATAAATTTTTGCGCAATGGTCGCCAACGTTTTGGCTCAAGGGAAAATAAATGCGGTGATAATATATCAACTTTCTCATGTATATTAATACCGCGATCGGCAAATTTATTGAAATCTTTTATTAGAACATCTTTTATTAGTTCCGGATCTTTGAGCAGTAAAATTGGTGTTCTTCTCGCGTACATTCCAATCATTGGCTCATTGATGAATTGTTCGTAAAGTTTTTTTGTATAGTCACCCAAATTTATTCGATTTAACATGAGATCGGTGAAATTGCCAAAAAGTGGCGCTGGTTTTGGTCCATTGACACCTTGATTTTTCCAAAAATTGTGTGTCGATGTACTGTAATAATAGAGGAAGAGAAATATTCCCGCTATGATGCACAAAATTTCGAATGGTCCCATTTTTTTTTTGTTGCTTTTTTTACTTAAAGAAAAAATAATCTTCCTCTTTTCACACACTGCACTAGATTTTTTTTTACTTTCGAACCTATTTTCTTTATTTAGAAATTACTTTATTTAAAAATTAATTTTTTACAAAACTTTGTTTTTATGAACTGCGTTTTTACAAACATCGATTTTTTAAAATTTCTTTTAAATTAAATTTTTAATTGTTTGTTTTAATTTTTTGTTTTAATTGTTGTTGATGGGGTCTAACTGTTTGGACCAAATTCTTTATTGTTGGCCATTTTTTTTAGTTTTAAAATTGAGTTGAATTTTAAGAGACTAAACGGAGCAAAACTGAACGAAAGACTAATAGTGAGTGCAACCAAACATAGTGTATATAAAGAGGAAGCAGAGTAATTTAATGTGACTCAGGACTTCTGTAACCACTGATTAACGATGACAGTGCACCTTTCGTCGTCTTATACACTAGTAAGAAAATTTCATCATTACCGTGGAAAATTGAAAAGAAAAAATTATATTTTCATTATTATCAGAACATTTGGATATAAAGTCATTTTCAACGTCTTTTTTTTAAACTCATCTGCTTTTAAAATTAACATTATCCTTATTACGATTTGCATAAAAAAAAATTATTGTCTATTCATCGCAAAGCAGCATAATATTTTTATGAAGAGAATTTGCAACTTTCACCTTCACAGTACTCTGGATATTTAATTTAATTATTAATACTTCGTTGTTATTGTAAATGGTATTTTGTTGTCGCGTAAAATTTACAACAACAAAAAAATAATTAAATAAATATAAAGTCAATTTTTTTTATTAGAATGAAAAAATAGTAATAATAATATTAATTAAATTCTTTAGTCAATTCATGAATAATAAAAATCTTCGTAAAAAATTCAATTATTTTCATATAAATAATAAAATTCTCATCAGGATTTCACTTATTTTCAATACAATTTTAATTGATTTTTTCGAAAATATCAATTATTTTTAAAAATCTTAAAATACAATTTGATTTTTTCACAGGAGTTCAATTATTTAAAAAGCATTAAATAAATTCCAATTCAATTATTTTTGGAAATAAATAAATTCTTGGATAGATTTTTATTAAAATTTCTTAAAATAATTGAATTGTTTTGAAGAATTCATTTCAATATTCTTGAAAATAGAAAAGTTTTTTTAAAATAATTTTTACTGAAAATTTTGAAATTCATTAAATTTTATCAAGAATTCAATTAATTTCAATAATTGTAATAAAATTCTTTGCAACAAGTCAATTTATAAACAATAAAAATTGTCGTAAAAAATTCAATTGTTTTTATATAAATAATAAACTTCTTATCAGGATTTCATTTATTTTCAATAAACAATTTTAATTGATTTCTTCGAAAATTTCAATTATTTTTAAAAATATTGTAAAAATTCTCCGAGAAAATTCAATTATTTTAAAAACATTTAGTAAAATTCAATTCAAGAATTCAATTATTTTAAATACAATTTTAATTGAATTCCAAGGAAAATTAAATTATTTTTAAACATTTTTTTTTTAAATTCTTCGAAAGAATTTAATAATATTAATAAATAGTAAAATTTCCACAAGAATTCAATTATTTTAAATATAATTTTAATGAAATTTTTCTCAAAAATTCAATTATCTTTTTAAATTTTGCAAAAAAAAAATTCAATTATTTTTAGAAATAATAAATTTTTTGTTTCACAACTTTTTTAATGATTTTTTCTTTCAAATATTTTCACGTTTAAAATAAATGTATTAAAAATCATTGAATTCTTGTAAAGAATTTTATCGAAAAAATTGAAAATAATTGAATTTTATGAAGAATTGAATTATTTTCAATAATTGAAATTTTATTTCAATAGAATTTTATTCTTTAGTCAATTTATAAATAATAAAAATCTTCTTAAAAAAATTCAATTATTTTTATATAAATAATAAATTTTTTATCTTAAAAAAAAATTTGAATTTTTCCCAAGAGTTCAATTATTTAGAAAATTTTAAATAAAATCCAATTCAAGAATTCAATTATTTTTATAAAAAATAATTAAATTTTCGCTGAAATTCAATTATTTAAATACATTTTTAATTGCGAATTCAAGGGAAAATAAAATTATTTTTAAATATTTTTTAAAAAATTTTTCGTAAGAATTGAATAATATGAATAAATAGTAATTTTTCACAGGAGTTCAAATATTTTTAATACAATTTCAATAAAATTCTTCTCAAGAATTCAATTATTTTTTAAAATTTTGCAAAAAATTCAATTATTTTCAAAAGTAATAAATTTTTTCGCAGGACTGAAAATCATTGAATGATTGTAAAGTATTTATAAAAAAATTTGAAAATAATTGAATTCAATTTCAAGAATTTGATCAACATTTTTTTCAATAATTAAATTCTTTCATAAAAAGGAAAATGTAATTAAAATTTTATTGGAAATATAACTTAATTTTTTGCAAAATTTTTAAAATTTTTAAATTAAAATTCTTTAAAATAATTGAATTGTTTTAAAAAAATTAATTTCAATTTTCTTGGAAATAAATGATTTTTTTTAATAATTCTACTACAAACTCTTGAAAGTAATCGAATTTAATCGTTTTCTTAATTATATTTTGTTTAATAAATAGTAAATAAAGAAATAAAATAATAATAATAAAGTTTTTTTTTCTACAATTGTTAATTAGAGAAGTTATAGTCTTTTAACAAAAATTGCAGTTTGCACCTACTTGAATAATTTTTTTTTTTCAATAATCGTTGCAAAAGAGTTTTTTAGAGGCTTGAATGCACAGCTTTAGTGCAATTAAAATAATTACAATTTCAACAAGTTGGAAAAACATTTTTTTTTATTAACGTTTTCTCAATTTAAAAACAAAAGATTTCTTTCGTATAATATGAAAAAAATTGTCTTTTTTAAATTAAAAATAGAAGTGTTGTTTAACGTCAAATTAAGACAATTATGAAAATTACACTGAAATTTGAAAGTAATGACGCAAATTAAAAATGAATTTGAAAAATAATTTAATGCAAATTTGTGTTAATTATATTGTTAAATACTACTTTTTTTCACGTGTGGAATACAAAAATAAATTTTTGTCTAATGCTTGATGATAACAAGTTTGTCATATCTTGTGTACATACAATAAATTCTCGTGTAATGAGAAAATGATCTATATCTTAATTGGATAAATATTAAAATGACTTTGCTGATATACAACCTAGAGTAGATAGATTTAGAAAAAAAATTTTAATTCGAGAATAGTGTTTTACTTATAAAATAAGATTGAATTCATTTCTTTTGAATTAATCAATTTAATTTTGATGTCGGTTTTTATTTAATGTAAATATAATTAATTTGCATTTAGTTTAAAAAAATATTTATTATACAAGAGATAGTTAATTTATTAGTCAATTTATTATTTAAAATCACTAGGATAGTGTAAAGAATAAGCAGAGAGAAAGCAGTTAGAAATTTTTTATTTTTATTTTTAAAATTAATAGTAGGAAAAATATTTGTTAATCTATTAACATTTGTTAAGGTATTTCGGTAAATTTTAAGTAAATTCCTTCCTTTGGAGCCAAAAGAAAAGCACTTGGATCAATCACATATTCCTTTGGCGTTTTTTCACACTCTTCAACACGGTAGTTTTGTAAAATTTTTAGAAGACCGATTTTTGTCTGAAATACAGCAAATCTTGCACCTGAAATTCATTACATTTAGATTAAAATTAAAATTAAGTTTCAAAATGTTTTATTTTGAATAAAATTAGTTAATTGATGAATCTTGGTGAGGTTTAAGAGTGGCGTAAAGGTTTTCTTCTCCCCACTCCAGCAAAAAGCGTCAGAGTGGGGAGAAACCTTAGACTTCCTTCTCGCACTCATTGTCCCCACTCTAGCGCTTGAAGCGTAACGTAAAAGGCGGAGTGGGGAGAATGCCACTTTTAAGATTTTATGTATTAAATTATTTTATTTTCTCGTCTTTTTTTCTTTTTTATTAAATTATTAATCACTATTTAGAAGCAAAAATTAAAAATAAATTAAAATGGTCTCATTTTGAAAAATAGTTTACCAATGCAATTTCTCGGTCCCTCGCCAAATGGCAAATAAAGCATCGGATGTCTCGAATTTATTTCCTCATCTTCAAATCTTTCGGGATCGAATAATTCCGGTTTTGGATAATTTTTCGGATCCCGATGAATTGCATAAACTGGTATCCAAACTTTACTATCTTTTGGAATTGTCACATTTGTCCCAGAAAATGTATATTTTTCCGAAGCCTTCCTCCCTAACAATGTAGCTGGTGGATATTTCCTCAGAGTTTCTATAAAAAGGTGTATTTTTTATTTATTTTTCTTTTCTTCATTTTATTTATTTCTTATTTTACTGCTTGTATTTTTTATTTTATTTCTGTTTGATTTATTTTTTATTTTACTACTATTTGATTTACTTTTCTATTTTATTATTCACAGGCCTCGCTTATAACAACTTTTTAAAGTTTTAATAATAATCGTTGCAAGAACTCAATAATTTTAATGAAATTCTTTACAATAATTAAATTGTCTTCAATATAAAATTTTTTGAAAAAAATAATTTCTTTCAGAAGATTTTTTAAAAATTCTTCTCAAGAATGCAATTATTTAAAAAACTTTATTAAAGTTCGATGACAAAAATTCAAATATTTTCAGAAATAAAAAAAATTTTCACAGGAATTCCATTATTTAAAACATAATAATTTTCCTAATATGTTTCGAAAAAAATTAATTATTTGAATAGATTTTTATTAAATTCTCGGCAAGAATTCAATTGCAAAATTTAATTATTTTTGTAAATAATAAAATTCTTCTCAGGTATTTAATTATTTTTTAAAAATTTTAATAATAATCGTTGCAAGAATTCAATTATTTTTAAAAATTGTATTAAAATTCATCGTAGGATTTCAATACAATTTTAAATGAATTGCGCGAAAAATGCAACTATTCTTAAAAATTTTAATAAAATTCTTTGAAAGAATTCCATTATTTTAAAAAATTTTAAAGAAATTCTTTATAATAATTAAATTGTTTTCAATATATTTTTAATGAAATTTTTCGAAAGAATCCAATTATTTTCATAAATAATATACAATTTTTAAAGGAAATTCAATTATTTAATACATAAAATTTTTTTGAAAAAAACCATTTCCTTATACAAATTTTTTTTTAAATTCTACTCCGGTGACAAAAATTCAATTATTTTCATATAAATTTGTTTCTTAGATTGTAATAATTGTTTCCAATTCATTTCTAATTACATTACTTGAATGAACTTAATTATTATCAAAAATTTTAATGCAAATCTTCGTAATAATTCAATTATTTTAAAAAATGTTGATAAAGTTCTTTATAAGAATTCAAATTTAGGAAAGATTTAATTATTCAATAAATTATTTATTTTTGTATTTAAATAATTGAATTCTAGTAGAAATTTCTAATAATAATTGATTTAGAATTGAATAAAATAAAATGATTAAAGTTTTTGAATAATTTTATTATTTCAAGAAAAATAGGATTGAATTTTGAAAGAACTTTTGTAATTTTTAGAAATAGTTAAATTTCAAAAATTCGTTACATTGAAATCATTTGAAATATTTTAATTCCTGTAGACAAAATAAATCTTAGGTAGGTATTTAAATATTTTATTGGAAAATTATTCTATTTTTAAATGTAATTAAGAAATTTAAAAAAAATGAATCGTCAAGCTGAATTTTTCGATAGCTACTTTTTTTACTACTTTTTTCTGTCTTGAAGCTACTTTTTGCCACTTTTTTAAAAATTAATTATAGTGACGAAGCCTGTATTTATTTTTTACTTCACTTTTCTTTTCCCAAAAAAACAAATTTCTATCAATCTTGTAAAAAAAAATTCTTTAAAAAAATATTAAATTAAAATAATTTACCTTGAAAAACTTTATGTAAATATTTCATGCTCTTGACATTGTCGTAAGTTAACTTTCCCTCTGATTTATTTAAAACTTGTTGAATTTCATTTCGAAGTTTATCTTGTACAGACGGATTGAGTGCTAATTCATACAAAGCATTACTCATTGTTGTAGAAGATGTTTCAAAACCAGCAGCAAAAAATATAAAACATTGTGCAGCTATTAAAGTATCGGTCAATTCTGTAAAAATTTACACAAAGAAAAGAAAATTTTTCTTCAATTTTAATTTTATCAAAGATTTTTACTTACAATTCTAATTATATTAACTCACCAATATCATCCATTTTTTCCGGATTTTCTTTCACGTATCTCAATAAATCGACAAAATCATGTCTAACGACATTATTCTCCTTTCTATATTTCATTGTATCCCTTATTAAACTAATGAAGAAATTATCCAATTCCTCATCTTTCATTATTGGTCCCAATAGTGTAAATAATCCAGGCGAGAAATCTCTAATTTTTGCTTTAATCGATCTCCAAAAATCGAGAACAAAAATTTTTCTTCCCATTCTCACGAAATCATTTTCCTCATCTGACAAAGTATTAATATCGATGCCAAATGCACAGGAACCAATTACGTCCATTGTGAATTTTGACGTTAATAAACGACACTCAATCGGTTCATTTTTTGGTACAATTTTCTGTAAATAGGTTTCAAAATGATTGCCACTTTCTAGAAGGAGAAAAAACATTTCTCTCAATTTACCCGAAGTGAAAACAGGTGATAATTTTTTTCTCAACGGTCGCCAGCGTTTTGGTTCGAGATTAAGAAGATTTTGCGAAAGTGGCTCAATTTCTTCATTTACTGGTAAATCACGAGCGGCAAATTTATTGAAGTCCTTGATGAGAATGTCTTTGATTAATTCTGGATCTTTTAATAGTAATATCGGTGTACTTCGAGCATAGATACCAATCATTGACTCATCGTTAAATTGATTGTACAAATTTTTTGCCATTTCACCCGGCGATAGACGATTTAGTAAAATGTCTTTAAAATTTCCCAAAATGGGAAGTGGATCAGGACCTTTGACTCCTTGTTTTTTCCAAAAGTCATGATTTTTTGAACTGTAGACGTAGAGGAAGAGTAAAATTACAGCGACAATGCACAGTATCGCAATTAACGCCATACCTTGTAGAATAATTGTTCAATTTGCACTTATCATCTCTTTTTAGTGTTACATAACAAAAAACCTGTTTTTAAAAAATTTCATTGTTATTCTACTGTTTTTACGTTTTTTTTAACTTTCGTCTTGTTTTCTTATTTTCTTTTCAAATTTTTAAACATTTTTAAAAGAAAATTTGTATCTTCATGATAAATTTACATTCAGTGGGATTTGAATACGTTTCATGAGATTGTAATTTAAAATAAAAGAATCATTACTTATGATAATATCTTTATTTATACAAATTCTAGTAATGTTAGGTTTCAATTTTTTAATTTATTGTTTCAAATTTTGAGAGATAACTTACTTGACTTGATGCTAAAGTTAATATATATAATTACGTCTTGCTTTAGTGAAAACTGCATGTAGACTGTTAGATTAAATTTTTATTGGCCTTACGTCCTCACGAGACTGTATGTATGTGTGAGTAAAAAGAATAGAAAAATTGCCTATTAACCATACAATAATGAATAAACAGGTGACTTGCAGCAATGTGTAACCTGTCATTAAATTTCTATATTATTCACTGAGTCAAACCTTTTTTAATTATTTATTTATTTATTTACAAGAATAGATGTAACAGGACAATTTAGTATGCAAAGCAGAACTAACTTTTTATATCATCCGAAGAAAGATACCTAAGAAGCAAATGATTTTAACGTTCTTTGGAGTCGTTTATAAAGTAACGGCTATTTTTATTAAAGAAGGGCATTTTTATTTTTAAAAAAAAGGGTTTTTTCAGAAGTACTCAGAATCTTTTAAAAATTCATCTTTGATTTAGAAAAAAAATTTGATCTTCAAAAATCGAAGCTGCGGTCTTGAGAATTTTTTTATACGATGGAGTAGATTATAAAATTAGGGCTATTTTTAAGAAAAAAGGTCATTTTTTTTAAAAAAGGCTTTTTTCCGAAACGTAGCAGTACTTAGAAACTTTTTAGTATTTTTCTGTAATTCAGAAAATATTTGTGCCTTGAAAAATGATGATGGTCTCGACATTTTTTTATACGATTTTTGGAGTTGTTTATAAAATTAGGGCGTTTTTATTTAAAAAACAGGGCATTTTTATTAAAAAAAAGAGCTTTTTTTCTGAAACGTGGAAGTATTCAAAAAATTTTTTTAAATTAATGTTTGATTCAGAAAAAAATTGTTTCTTGAAAAACGAAGCTTCCCTTGAAAAGTTTTTATACAATTTTTTATCTTGAAAAAGGATGATGGTCTTACAAATTTTTATACGATTTTTGGAATCGATCATAAAATTAGGGCTTTTTATATTAAAAAAAGGGCATTTTTTTTATTAAAAAGGGTTTCTTTTTAAAACGTGGAAGTATTGCAAAATTTTTTAGAATTTATCTTTGATTCAGAAAGAATTTGTTTCTTGAAAAACGAAGCTTTCCTTGAAAAGTTTTTATACGATCTTTGCAGTCGATTATAAAATTAGAGCTTTTTTTTTAGCAAAAAGGGCATTTTTATTAAAAAAAAGGCCTTTTTTCTAAAACGTGTCAGTACTTAGTAACTCTTTAGTATTCTTCTCTGATTCAGAAAATATTTATATCTTGAAAAATGACGATGGTCTTGACATTTATTTATATAATATTTTTGTAGTTGATTATAAAATTAGGGCTTTTTTAAGGTAAAAAGTTCATTCATATTAAAAAGGAGCTTTTTTTCGAAAAATTGCGGTACACTTAAAAAATTTCTTAAGTATTCAACTCTGGTTTAGAAGAAAATTTGTATCTCGAAAATTAAAATCAGTTAATTCTATGTAAAAAAAAAATAATTTTTCGTTTTCAATTATATTTTAATTTTTCGAGATAAAAAAACTTCTTTTTGTTACCGTATGGAAAAATTTTCGTTTTCTTGTTTTAATAGATCGACAGTATGAAACATTAGCTGGATACAGTGATAAAAAATAAGCAGTGAGTGTTTGAAATTTTTTATATTTTTATCAGTAAGATTAATAAATGCACACTTGTAGAAAGAAAAAATAAATTTTATTTATAAACTATTGTTAAAAAATTTCTGTAAATTTTAAGTAAATTCCCTCTTTCGGAGTCAAAAGAAAAGCCTTTGGATCTATCACATACTCCTTCGGCGTTTTTTTCACATTCTTCAACATGATAGTTTTGTAAAATTTTTATAAGTCCGATTTTTGTCTGAAATACAGCAAATCTGGCTCCTGAAATTCATTAAAATTAGTTTAAAGTTAACATTTATTTTAAAAATGTTTTATTTTGAATAAAATTAGTGAATTGTTGAATCTTGGTGAGGCTTAAGAGTGGCGTAAAGGTTTTCTTCTCCCCACTCCAGCAAAAAGCGTCAGAGTGGGGAGAAACCTCTGACTTCCTTCTCGCACTCATTGTCTCCACTCTAGCACTTGAAGCGGAGTGGGGAGAATACGAACCTCGTACCACTTTTAAGACTTTATGTATTAAATTATTTTATTTTCTCGTCTTTTTTTCTTTTTTATTAAATTATTAATCACTATTTAGAAGCAAAAATTAAAAATAAATTAAAATGGTCTCATTTTGAAAAATAGTTTACCAATGCAATTTCTCGGTCCTTCTCCAAATGGCAAATACAGCATTGAATCTCTCGAATTTACTTCTTTATCTTCAAACCTTTCGGGATCGAATAATTCCGGCTTGGGATAATTTTTCGGATCCTGATGAATTGCATAAACTGGAATCAAAACTCTAGTATCCTTTGGAATAGTCACATTTGTACCGGAAAATGTATATTTTTCCGAAGACATTCGCACTAACATTGTTGCTGGTGGATATTTCCTCAAAGTTTCTATAAATGGATCATTTTTATTTATTTATTTTTCCCCAAATTTTCCAAAATCAGAAATTTCTATCATCCTATAAAAAACAATATTTAAAGAAAGCATTAAATTAAAATAATTTACCTTGAAAAACTTTATGTAAATATTTCATACTCTTGACATTGTCGTAAGTTAACTTTGCCTCTGATTTATTAAAAACTTGTTGAATTTCATTTCGAAGTTTATCTTGTACAGACGGATTGAGTGCTAATTCATATAAAGCATTACTCATTGTTGTAGAAGAAGTTTCAAACCCAGCAGCAAAAAATATAAAACACTGTGCAGCTATTAAAGTATCGGTCAATTCTGTAAAAATTTACACAAAGAAAAGAAAATTTGTTTCAATTTAAAATTTGTAATACAATTCTAATTATATTAACTCACCAACATCATCCATTTTCTCCGGATTTTCTTTCACGTATCTCAATAAATCGACAAAATCGTGCCTAACAATATGATTCTCCTTTCTATATTTTATTGTATCCGTTATTAAACCAGTGAAAAAATTATCTAATTCCTCATCTTTCATTATTGGTCCCAATAGTGAAAATAATCCAGGAGAAAAATCTCTAATTTTTCCTTTAATCGATCTCCAAAAATCGAGAACAAAAATTTTTCTACCCATTCTCACGAAATCATTTTCCTCATCTGACAAAGTATTAATATCGATGCCAAATGCACAGGAACCAATTACGTCCATTGTGAATTTTGACGTTAATAAACGACACTCAATCGGTTCATTTTTTGGAACAATTTTCTTTAAATAGGTTTCAAAATGATTTCCACTTTCTAGAAGAAGAAAAAACATTTCTCTCAATTTACCCGAAGTGAAAACAGGTGATAATTTCTTTCTCAACGGTCGCCAGCGTTTTGGTTCGAGATTAAGAAGATTTTGCGAAAGTGGCTCAATTTTTTCATTCACTGGCAAACCACGATCGGAAAATGTATTGAAATCCTTGATAAGAACGTCTTTGATAAGTTCTGGTGCTTTTATTATTAATATCGGTGTATTAAGTGCATAGATACCAATCATTGACTCATCGTTAAATTGATTGTACAAATTTTTTACCATTTGACCCAGTGCTAGACGATTTAGTAAAATGTCTTTAAAATTTCCGAAAATGGGATGTGGATCAGGACCTTTGACTCCTTGTGTTTTCCAAAAGTCATGATTTTTTGAATTGTAGACATAGAAAAAGAGTAAAATTACAGCGACAATGCACAGTATCTCAATTAACGCCATACTTTGTGGAATAATTGTTCAATTCGCATTTATCATCTCATTTTAGTATGACATAAGAAAAAATCTGTTTTTAAAAAATTTTATTAATATTATTCTATATGTTTCTACGTTTTTTTTTAACTTTTGTCTTTTTTTATTCTTTTCTTTTCAAGAAAATTTTTATCTTCATTCTAAATTTATATCAGTATCATTTTTAAGTACATACGTTTCATGGTTTAAAATTTAGAATTTAGAATAAAAAATTAGTACTTATTATAACATCTTTATTTACTAGTAAATTCTAGTAATTTTAGCTTTAAATTTTTAAATTCACTGTTTCAAATATTCAAAGATAACTTACTTGACTCAATACGAGGATGAATAAAAACAATTACGTCTTGCTTAACTGAAAAACTTTTGCACACTGCAAAAATTAAGCGTCGTAAAGTCTCAGTCATAATGGCGCTGCTTTCTCTCCTTTTTGATTATATTTTAATTTTTCTAGACAAAAAAAAATTTGTTTTTGTTACCGAAAGGAAATTTTTCGTATTAAAATTTTCGTTTTGTTAATTTAATAAGCTCGACAATATAAAAAAATAAATTGGTTAGTGTAAAGAATAAGCAGAATGCAGTTTAAAGTTTTTTATGTTTATTTGTTAAAATTAATAAATTCACAGTTGTGGAAATACAAGATGAATTTTATTTATTATCTGCTAACAAATTTCTATAAATTTTAAGTAGATTCCCTTTATCGGGGCCAAGAGAAAAGCCCTTGGATTTATCACATATGGCTTCGGCGTTTCTTCACAATCTTCAACACGATAGTTTTGTAAAATTTTTATAAGACCGATTTTTGTCTGAAATACAGCAAATCTTGCACCTGAAATTCATTAAATTTAGATTAAAAATAAAATGAATTTTAAAAATGTTTTATTTTGAATAAAATTAGTGAAATGACGAATTTTACTGCAGCTTTAAAGGTGGCGTAAAGATTTTCTTCCCCCCACTCCGGCAAAAGCGTTGGAGTGGGGAGAAACCTCAGACTTCCTTCTCGCACTCATTGTCCCCACTCTAGCGCTTGAGTCGAAACGTAAAAGGCGGAGTGGGGAGAATGACACTTTTAAGATTTTATGTATTAAATTATTTTATTTTCTCGTCTTTTTTTATTTATTATTAAATTATTAATCACTTTTTAGAAGCAAAATTTAAAATTAATTAAAATGGTGCTCATTTTTAATAATAGTTTACCAATGCAATTTCTCGGTCCTTCGCCAAATGGTAAATAAACCATTGCATGTCTGGAATTTATTTCCTCATCTTCAAACCTTTCGGGATCGAATAATTCCGGATTGGGATAATTTTTCGGATCCCTGTGCATTGCATAAACCGGAACCCAAACTCTAGTATCTTTTGGAATTGTCACATTTGTACCGGAAAATGTATATTTTTCCGAGGCCCTTCGCACTAACATTGTTGCTGGTGGATATTTCCTCAGAGTTTCTAGAAAATGGTGTATTTTTTTTATTTTTCATTTCTTTATTTTATTAATTTCTTATTTTACTGTTTGTATTTTTTATTTATTTTCATATTGAAATTAATTTATTCATTGATTTTACTTATTTTAATTTTATTTATTTTAATTTCATTTATTTTATTGTTATTTACTTTAATTTTATTTATTTTACTGGTTTTTATTTTAATTTGATTTATGCTAATGTTCTTTATTTTAATTTTATATATTTTTATTTACTTTCCAAAAGCACAAATTTCTATTAAGCTATAAAAAAAATCTTTAAAGAAAGCATTAAATTAAAATGGTTTACTTACCTTGAAAAACTTTATGTAAATATTTCATACTCTTGACATTGTCGTAAGTTAACTTTCCCTCTGATTTATTTAAAACTTGTTGAATTTCATTTCGAAGTTTATCTTGTACAGACGGATTGAGTGCTAATTCATATAAAGCATTGCTCATTGTTGTAGAAGAAGTTTCAAAACCAGCAGCAAAAAATATAAAACATTGTGCAGCTATTAAACTATCGGTCATTTCTGCAAAAAATTACAAAAAGAAAAAATTTTCTTTCAATTTTAATTCAATTTTCATTTTATTTTAATATTTAATTCTAAATATATCAACTCACCAATATCATCCAATTTTTCCGGATTTTCTTTCACGTATCTCAATAAATCAACAAAATCATGTCTAACGACATTATTCTCTTTTCTAAATTTCATTGTATCCGTTATTAAACTAGTGAAAAAATTATCCAATTCCTTATTTTTCATTATTGGTCCCAATAATGAAAATAATCCAGGCGCTAATTCTCTAATTTTTCTCTTAATCGATCTCCAAAAATCGAGATCAAAAATTTCTCTTCCCATTCTTATAAAATCATTTTCTTCATCTGACAGAGTATTAATATCGATGCCAAATGCACAGGAACCAATTACGTCCATTGTGAATTTTGATGTTAATAATCGACATTCTATTGGTTTATTTTTTGGTACAATTTTCCTTAAATATGTTTCAAAATGATTGCCACTTTCTAGAAGGAGAAAAAACATTTCTCTCAATTTACCTGAAGTAAAAACAGGTGATAATTTCTTTCTCAATGGTCGCCAGCGTTTTGGTTCGAGATTAAGAAGATTTTGCGAAAGTGGCTCAATTTTTTCATTCAATGGCAAACCACGATCGGCAAATTTATTAAAATCCTTGATAAGAACGTCTTTGATTAATTCCGGATCTTTTAATATTAATATCGGTGTACTACGAGCATAGACGCCAATCATTGATTCATCAATAAATTGATCGTAAAATATTTTTGCCAATTGACCCGGCGCTAAACGATTTAGTAAAACGTCTTTGAAATTTCCCAAAAATGGTATTGGCTCGGGACCTTTGACTCCTTGTGTTTTCCAAAAGTCATGATTTTTTGAACTGTAGACGTAGAGGAAGAGTAAAATTACAGCGACTATGCAGAGTATCTCAATTGATGCCATTTTTTCTTAGAGGATAATTTTTTAATTCACATTTAGTAATTTTATAAATTCGACTAATTTTACTCTTGAACTATTTTTTTATTTCGTTGTGTCAAATTTTAGAAAAAGAGATAACTTTCTTGACTTGATATTAAAATTAATATATAATTCCGTCTTGATTTAGTGAGAACTGCATGACGACTGATAGATTTAACTTGAGTTGCATCACCGTGTGTGTGGGTAAAAGAAATAGAAAAATTGCCTATCAACTAAACAATGAATAAACAGGTGACTTGCAGCAAAGTGCAACCTGCTATTATATCTATATTTATCAATGAGTCAAACCTTTTTTTTAGTACTTCATTTATTTATTTTTTTCATTTTCAGGAATAGGAAGAAGATTATTTAGTATACAAAAATGAACTGATTTTAAAAATATGTGACTCCTTCTGAAGAGTTGATCCTCTATTTATTCACTCAAAAAATCATAAACCCAACCTACAACTTTTTGTTTACCTTTATAGTCTCTTCCCATTAGTTAAAAATTTTAAAGTACTAAAAATTATCAAAAATATTCTAAAATTCAAAAAACCGAATCTCTTAGAATTCAACATTTATTGTTCTTTTTTATGGCAATTAGCTTCAATATTTTTGGACTTTTAAAAAATAATTTACTTTTTTAAAAATCTCCAACCTTTGGTAAAAAATATAAAATTATCTAAAATTATCAAAAATTCAAAAAACCGAATTTCTTAAAATTCAACATTTTTTCTTCTCTTTTATGGCATTTAGCTTTAATATTTTTGTGCTCTTGAAAAATACTTTACTTATTTAAATTTCTCCAACCTTTGGTAAAAAATCCAAAATTTTCAAAAATTATCAAAAATTCAAAAAACCGAATTCCTTAGAATTCAACATTTTTTGTTCTTTTTTATGGCATTTAGCTTCAATATTTTTGTGCTTTTGAAAAATACTTTACTTATTTAATAGTCTCGACTCTTTGGTAAAAAATCTAAAATTATCAAAAAATATCAAAAATTCAAAAAACCGAATTTCTTAAAATTCAACATTTTTTCTTCTCTTTTATGGCATTTAGCTTTAATATTTTTGTGCTCTTGAAAAATACTTTACTTATTTTAATTTCTCCAACCTTTGGTAAAAAATCCAAAATTTTCAAAAATTATCAAAAATTCAAAAAACCGAATTCCTTAGAATTCAACATTTTTTGTTCTTTTTTATGGCATTTAGCTTCAATATTTTTGTGCTCTTTAAAAACACTTTACTTATTTTAATTACTCCAACCTTTGGTAAAAAATCTAAAATTTTCAAAAATTATCAAAAATTCAAAAAACCGAATTTCTTAAAATTCAACATTTTTTCTTCTCTTTTATGGGATTTAGCTTCATTATTTTTGTGCTTTTGGAAAATACTTTACTTATTTAATAGTCTCGACTCTTTGGTAAAAAATCAAAAATTATCAAAAATTCGAAAAAATTCAAAAATCCGAATTTCTTAAAATTCAACATTTTTCCTTCTTTTTTGTGGCATTTAGCTTCATTATTTTTGTGCTCTTTAAAAATACTTTACTTATTTAAAAATCTTTACCCTTTGTTAAAAAATCTAATATTATCTAAAATTATCAAATTTCAAAAAACCGAATTTCTTAAAATTCAACATTTTTTCTTCTTTTGTATGGCATTTAGCTTCATTATTTTTGTGCTCTTGAAAAATACTTTACTTATTTTAATTACTCTACCCTTTGGTAAAAAGTCTAAAATTTTCAAAAATTATCAAAAATTCAAAAAACCGAATTTCTTAAAATTCAACTTTTTTTCTTCTCTTTTATGGCATTTAGCTTCAATATTTTTGTGCTCTTGAAAAATACTTTACTTATTTAAAAATCTCCACCCTTTGGTAAAAAATTTAATATTATCAAAAATTATCAATAATTCGAAAAACCGAATTTCTTAAAAATCAACATTTCTTCTTTTTTTTATGCCTTTTAGCTTCAATATTTTTGGGCTCTTAAAAAACACTTTACTTATTAATTAGTCTCCACCTTTTGGCAGAGGGCCTCAAAAATTATTATGCCCTCAATTTGCCTTAATCCGTCACTGACCTTTCTTCTGAGCGCGTCGCATATTTTTTCAAATAAAAATTCGTCAGTAGAAGTAGAAAATAAAAAAATAAATATTCAAAAAGGATCAACATATTTTTCGCCTTAGTCGATCTGAAGCCTGGAACATTACAATTAAATTTCCAAATCTCTATGGGAGAAAATGTAATTTAAATGTTCAGGAAACTTTCACGCTGAACATTTATTGAAGTATTTAAATTTTTTAAATTTAAATTTAAATAAATAAAAATTTAAATTAAATTAAAAATTAAATTAAATTAAATTAATTAAATTATGATTTAATTTAAATTGAAATCTTTACACAATTGTCACTAAGCTTTGCAAGTAAATACTCCAAAGTTGTGCAAGTAAATATTTAATAAATTTTTAGAAAAGTTTCGGTGTTGTGTGGGAGGAGACAGGACACCATTTGAATAGAAGAAGAAAAAGAAACAGATAAGTATACAAAATAGCATTTATTTTCCTAATTTCCGAACATTAACAGCAAACTTATAAACTATTTTTTTTTCAAATCAGTTTCCAGGTCAACTTGATTTGTCGAACTTCCCTATTAAAAATAAATAAATTGGAGATAATTGGCGAAAAATTAATAACATTGAACGTTATGTTATACATTGTCATCAATATTATGAATTAATTAACCTCTAGAGTCTTCATGTAGGCGTCAAGTTCATCCTCGGATTCATCTTCATCCATTGCTTTTTCATTAGCAATTATTTCTGGCGATTCTGAATCGAAATACTTTTCCTCCTCGTCTTGTGTTCTTAATTCAACATTATCGTACGCTTCATTCTCATCAACGGTACTGGTGAAAAAAATTATTATTTTAAAAATTGTTCTGTAGATTTTTATAAAATTCTTCGCAAAAATATGTAATTAAGAAATTATAAAAAAATTGAATCGTCTACTACTTTTTTTTTCTTTAAGCTATTTTTTGCTAATTTTTTAAAATTATCGAGTATTAAAAGTCTCAATTTGATTTCCTTAGAAAAACTGTGACTGAGAAAAATGAATGGATTTTTTATTGTTTATAAGAATTTGAGTACCTGTAATCGAAATCAATATCTCGTCCATCTAGGAAACTTTGATACATATTCGTGATGAATTCTTGTCGTAACATTTGTTGTTCCTTTTGAGGAATATGGTACCAAAATAAGTCTCGTTGCCTCTCATGTTCCTCGGCCTCGTACATGTCCTTTGGATGTGACATTTCGCCCCATTTTTTGTCCTCTGTTTTTGCTGTCTTTTTGCACTTATCCTCATCGTCTTCTTCTTCTTTTTCTTTTTCTTCTTCACTCTCCTCATCCGAGTCACATTCCTCCTCAACGTCATTCTCAGCATCCTGTTGATCTTGCTTGAAACTTCTAACAATATTTCTATCGATACTCTCCATTAATAAATTGACGAAAGTAATATTTTGTGTATCAATATTATCACGAGCCTTCTTTTCGTCTTCCGTCAAATATCTTCCTATCAGATGCTCATAGAGAAGGGGATTTCGTTTCATCATTTCGGTTTCACTGAAGTATTGACCCTTGTCAATTAGGGATTTTAGTGCTTCGAATCTACGATTTTTCACGTCAATTTCCATTTTTGTTTTTCCCTTCGATGTCATTTGGAAATTTCTCCTTAACCGGTTTATGTGAAACGATAATTCATAATTGTTATCACTGAGTTTGGTAAAATAATCCAAATGTTCTTTTTTTAAAAAGTGACCGAATCTTGATAAAAATTGTGAGGGATTCTTCTTTAGGAGATTCGATGCTACATTTCGTTTTTCGTCAAATGATAATTCTGGATCGGTTTTTTGTTCCGATTTAAAGAAGGCTTTGGATTTTGCTAAATGGTCCAACATTTCTGCATTCAACGGGGAATTTTCTTCATTCTCTTGTTGTAGGGAAATATTTTCCGATTTGACACCATTTTCCGTGATTTCCTCCATAGAATTTTTTTCATCCATTACTGAAGATGGTTTTTCGTCCCTTAAAAATAGTAATTAAGACTTTTGGATATTAAAAGGGCACAGGATCAAATTTACTTCATAAATTTTCTCAATAATTTTTAACATAAATAGAAAAAATCTTTTCAGAAATTCAATTAATTTTCAAAAAATTGATAAATTCTTGAATTCTTTCTTGAATTCTTCACAATTATTCAATTATTTTCCCAAATAAAATTTTTCACAAGAATTCAATTATTTAAAAAAAAAATTAAATTAAATTCTTCTCAAAAATTCTATTATTTTCATAAATAATCAATTTTTTCTCAGAAATTCAATTATTTTTTTTTTAAATTTATGAATTCTTAAATTCTTTCTTTAATTCTTCACAATTATTCAAATATTTTCCAAATAATAAAATACGTCACGAGAATTTAATTATTTTAAAAAAATTAAATAAAATTCTTCGCAAAAATTCAATTTTCATAAATATCAAAATTTTTCTAAGAAGTTCAATTATTTAAAAAAATTTGATAAACTCTTTCTTTAATTCTTCACAATTATTCAATTATTTTCCCAAATAATAAAATTTTTCACCAGAATTCAATTACTTAAAAAAAAATTGAGTTAAATTCTTCGTACAAATTCAATTATTTTCATAAATATCAAAATTTTTCTAAGAAATTGAATTATTTTTTAAAAAATTGATAAATTCTTTATAACAATTAAATTTTGAGAATTATTCAATTATTCAAAATATTATTTATTAAAAGAATTATTAAATTGACATCGTTGAAAATTTAAATTGTTGTAAAACTGTAATAATATTTAAATTTTTACTTTGAAAAATTATTAATTTATTTTTTTAATTCCTGTGAACAATTTAAATTAAATTTTATTAAAGAATTTTATTTGTTTACTTTTAAAAATTACTAAAATACAATGGTATTTTTTAGGATAAAAATCTAGAAAATAATTGAATTCTTCAAAAATTTAGAAGCAGGATTAGAATAAAATTGAATATTTTTCATTGAAATCAGGAAACAGGCAGGGAAGAATTCCAAATAAAATACTGAATCAAATTTTTGTGAATCGACTAAAACAATTTTCTTTTTATTCGTTAAAATTAATTTTCGATAGCTACTTTTTTTACTATTTTTTTCAGTATTAAAGCTACTTTTTGATACTTTTTTAAAATTAATTATTGAGTGTGAAGCCTGTAAATAATTAAATTATAAATTATTAAATAGAGTTAAATAATTAAATTATAAATTATTAAATACAGTTAAATAAATATGGAGTTAATTAAAGTTTACCTTTTTTCAAGAATCACATGAAATATGATCAAAATAAGTTTGAATTTAAAGAAACATAACCTATAAATTCACTTTATTTTGAATATATAAAGCACATTTTCTTTAATATCACCAAATTTTTCCTGATTCTTTGTTTAAAAACACAAGCGATCCATAGTGTAAAAAACTAAAGTAATTACTCCATTTATTTGCTTCATAAATTATGTATAAATCGTATAAATATTTTAGAAAATCGTCAACTTAACAGAGGCTAAGAAATTATAAACAGTGACAATGGCGTAGAAACAAAAATACTACAGTTATTCTACGTCTGGGCACTCTTCCTGACACCAGTGAAACTTCTAAAGAATTTGTAATGCTTGTATAATTTGTAAATGTTGTAAATATATTTGATAAATATTACGTATATTTATTTATTTACCACCGAAATAATGGAATTTGGATCAATTGTTAAATACCGTTAACGATAATATTGTAAAAATAATAAAGGTATGGTAAAATGACATTTATATCTAAATTCTAAAGATCTATTTTCATTTCGGAGTAAGCAGAGGTTATGTTCACTTGTCAAAAATATTGCAAATTTTCCCCATTGTCTTATCTGTTTTTTTTTTCTAAATGATTAATGATTGCATTTTTAGCAAATTCTGTGTCAGTGGCATGCGTCATACTATGTCGTGATTCAGATAAATTAATTTTATCCTCAAAAAGTATTAAAGTTTTTGATTTTTAACAATATCGTCAAGTTTTATTTTCTTTTGTTTATCGAAAAAAGTGATTGTCATTGATTGAAATCGACAAAAGAAAATTAATTTTTAATTTTTAGGGTTTATTCCAATTTAAATGTTTTAAAAACTCTTTTTGTAAATCGTATTACTTTACTGTGTTCTATTATTTTCGTCTAAATTATAGTCACTCTTTAAATTACATGTTCTTAAACTGAATAAGCAAAACTTATTCTTTGATTTATAAATAAAAAATAAAAATTGTTTGCAGAATAATTCTTTCAAAACAAAAAAAATTTGATATGGTGTAAAAATAGCGATTATGGAGAATTTAGAATTAGTCCAGGACAGTGGAGGTTCCTGGAGATGGAATTGGACCGAATTGTGTGGCTATCAAGGAAGCATAAGGCCCGTGAATCCTGAGACTCATAATATTGGATTATGTTTTCAACAGTTATATTTACAGGTAATTTCTCTCTTGATTAAAAATTATGAATTAATTATCAATTAATTAGACTGTCTTGTCAGTTGTGTCTAAATATTCCAATTTCGATATTTTATTTTCAGATTCCAGTTTTAGTGTTAATTGCAATAACATCAGCGTACTATTGCGGTCGTCAAAGTTACTCAATATCTCGCGACTATTTCTCCACAAAATCGATAAATTTTCGTTTGATTTTAATCATATGTTTGGGAATTCTTCCAATAATAAAAGCCTACATTATATTGTCGAATACAACCCTCACAGTGAATCTCGATTTAAAGACAACAAATTATTTAATTGAAACGACGACAACCGAAAGAGTAACAACAACGACTCCAGTTCCAACATTTTCGAATTGGATGAGAAAAATAGAAGGACAGATAAATGATACTCAGAGTGTGATAAATTTATTTCTTCTACCAAACAGGCATAGTGGAGGAATTTCGCCAAAGAAATTAGAAAAAGAAATTTTCGAAGAGGAGAATTTTTCGCAACTAAACGATAAAGCTACTTCGGCAAAGCCGGTTGATTATTTAGTTGCTGGAACTGAAGGTTTGGCATGGATTGTACATTTTTGTTTTACACTCAGTTTGAGAAAGAGTAATATGATTAATCCTCGTGGTCCAGTTTTTATGCGAGTGTTAATTATTTTATTACTTGGAATTTCGGCATTGTTTCTAAAGCATCATATTGATCAGATACCGAGAGATGATGTTCTACCGAATTTGTCACTGGGTTTCAGTATCACGAACGTTGTGCTATTGATTTTGTATATTTTCACTTTGATACCGGATCGACGAGCTAATTCACAGAGAAGATCGTCGAGATTTGCAGATGTTGGTATTTTATTTTCCCAAAATTTTAAACTTCAAGAAAATGGATAAAAGAAAATAAAATTTTATTTTTTTTGTAAAAAGATAAAATTTTATTATTTAAAGAAATAATTATTAATTGATTTTTTTTCTAGACAGGAGAACGTACATCTTTAATTAACAGTCCAGGCTCGTCGTACATTCGATTTGTGGAGGAAAATGATCCAAGTTATCTTGGAGTTGCTTTGGAGAGTGTTCCGTTCACTTCGAAATTACTTTTCCACTGGGTCACGCCATTAATGTCAAAAGGCGTGAAGGGACTTTTAAATCAATCTGACGATCTCTATGATTTGCCTGATAGCATTTCTTCGACGACAATCAGCAGCGATATTGATAAACACTTGAAAGAAATTGTAAGAATTTTTTATTTTTACAGAAATTAGTAATCAAAAATATTTTTTCAAACTACAGGCTTTGGATATTATGACTTTTTCCACTTTTCTTCCAAGTTTTGCCACAAAAAATCACAATTTTAGTATAATTTGCGAATTATTTCGACTTTTCTAGTGTGAAAAATAACTAAACAAATCATTCAAAAATTATTTTTGAATTTTTCTAATGAAATTTTCGAAATATACAATTAAAATAATTTGGAATAATTGAAATTTTAAAAAGATTTAATTGAAAATAATTGATTTTTTTTCAAATATTATTATTACAATTTTTGAAATTCAACTTTTAAAGAAATTTACTTACAAATTTTGTGAAAATAATTGAATTCTCAAAAGAAATTTATGAAAAATCTTCAAGTGTAAAATTGTAAATTTATGAAAATGAAAATTAATGAAAACTAGCTTCTAAAAACTAAAAAAAGTTCTCTTTTGTTTTTTCGTTTAGCCATTGAAGAAGCAGGAGGATAGTTCATCTCAAAGTGGACCAAGTGTCGAATTTACTAGATCTGCGAGTAAAGTTTCTTTACTTCGTATTTTACATTCGAATTTTGGTTTTCATTTTTATGCCATTGGTTTATTGAAATTAATCGCTGATTGCGCTGGCTTTGCTGGTCCGCTCATTTTAAATAAACTCCTCGGTTTCATTCAGGATAAAACCGAACCAATTCAGCATGGATATTTTTATGCGTCTATGATGTTTCTTATTACTTTAATAGGTGAGAATTATGTTTCTACTAGCAAATGTTAAGAAAATTTTTTCAAGTAATTCTTATTTTTCTGCAAGTTGATCTTAATTTTAATTATATATATTTAATTTTGTATAATCTTTATTTTTAGGAACATTTTGCAACGTACATTTTAATTTTTGGCTGTCGGTTATAACACTGAAAATGCGAAGTGCGATAATTACGCTCGTTTATCGAAAAACTTTGCATACATCGGCTTCAGTTTTAAACGAAAATTTTTCGAGTGGAGAAATTGTTAATTTCATGAGTTTGGACAGCGATAGAATAATGAATTTTTGTCCCTCCTTTCACGCATTATGGAGTGTTCCCATACAGGTATTTAATTTCAATACGTAACAAAATAAAAACAAATAGAAATTAAAAATAAAAAAATAATAAAATAAAAAAATCAATAAAGTGAAGAATCACTTATAAAAAGACTGAAAAATCGAAAAGAAAAATAAAACTCTTCCTAAGATTGTATTTTTTCTGTTTCAGTTGTCCGTAATATTTTATTTTCTCCACAATCAAATTGGAATTTCGTTCCTAGTTGGAGTCGGAGTATCAATAGTAATGATTCCCATAAATAAATACATTGCCAATAAAATGGGAACTTTGAGTACGAAAATGATGTCCTTTAAGGATCAACGAGTGAGAATTATTGCCGAAACACTCAGGGGAATTACGACAATAAAATTAAACGTTTGGGAAGAGCATTTTATGCGAAATATAATGAGTAAGTTTTAAAAAAGAAAAAGAAAGAAGAAAACAATTTTTTATTTGGGAAATTTGATTATTAATTAAATTTGCTTTACATTTTCATAATTTTTCTAGAATTGAGAGATAAAGAGGTGAAATACCTGTCGGGGAGAAAATATTTAGATGCATTGTGTGTCTATTTTTGGGCTGCAACACAAGTTTTTATTTCTGTATTCACATTCATTACTTATGCTTTACTTGGCAATGAATTAGATGCAAAGACAGTTTTCACCACAATGGCATTGATGAACATGTTAATAACACCATTAAATATGTATCCTTGGGTTTTTATTGGACTCACGGAATCGTGGGTTTCTATCAAGAGAATTCAAAGACTCCTCGATGTAAGTATTTTTATATTTAATTTCAAAGTTAATATTTTCGTATTTAATTTTAATACCATTATAATTAATATTTCTATCAATATTGTTAATATTTAATTTTAATATCAATATTATAAAGATTTTATTCTAATATCAATGTCATTAATATTTAATTTCAATATCAATATTATGAACATTTTATTTTAATATCAATATTATTAATGTTTAATTTCAACATCAATATGATTAATCATTTATTTTAATATCAATATTATGAAGATTTAGTTTTAATATTTAATATTAATCTATTAATTCTTATCTATCTATAATATTTATTATATTTATAGTTATCGTATTTTTTATATTTTTTTTAATAAATATCGCGATTCAATTATAAAAGAATGTTTTCATTCAAATTTTGCTTGAATCGTGATTTTTATCTAATTTTGATTGCAATCACATACAGCCTTGACCTTAATTTATATATCTTTATCAATTATTGTTGAAATATAAATTTCTTTAAGTTTATTTTTGTTTTCGTAATTCGTATACATTATTTTTATTAATTACTATTTACTTTTTATAAATTGTGAATTAAATTAATTTTGATGACCCAGATATTAATTGGAATTGTTCTAGCAATAGTTTGGGACCAGTAAAAAATTTGTATGCTAACAATTGTTAGCAAACAGAAGTAAAAGTTCACTCAAAAAATAATTTTTCATCTTCTGCTGATTATGGGCTGTGGTTACTTTTTATGAATTGTGAATTAAATTAATTTTGATGACCCAGATATTAATTGCAATTTTTCTAGCAATAGTTTGGGACTAGTAAAAAATTTGTAAGTTAACAATTGTTAGCAAACAGAAGTTTGCTAATTTTTTTCGCTCAAAAAATAATTTTTCATCTTCTGCTGATTATGGGTTGTGGTTACTTTTTATGAATTGTGAATTAAATTAATTTTGATGACCCAGATATTAATTGCAATTGTTCTAGCCATAGTTTGGGACTAGTAAAAAATTTGTAAGCTAACAATTGTTAGCAAACAGAAGTTTGCTAATTTTTTTCGCTCAAAAAATAATTTTTCATCTTCTGCTGATTATCGGCTGTGGTAACTTTTTATAAATTGTGAATTAAATTAATTTTGATGACCCAGATATTAATTGCAATTGTTCTAGCAATAGTTTGGGACTAGTAAAAAATTTGTAAGCTAACAATTGTTAGCAAACAGAAGTTTGCTAATTTTTTTCGCTCAAAAAATAATTTTTCATCTTCTGCTGATTATCGGCTGTGGTAACTTTTTATGAATTTTGAATTAAATTATTTTTGATAACTAAGTTAATTATTGAAATTTTTCTAGCAATAGATCTGGAAAATCCTGGTAAAAGCCTGGAATTTTATATTTATTATTTTGTGGCAACCATGATTATTTTCTAAAATTTTAATAAATTCTTCCAAACATTTAAATTATTTTTTATACAATTTTAGTAAAATTTCACGAAAGAATACATTAATTTTAAAATTGAAAATATTTTTTAAAAAAATTATTAAAAAAGCGTTAGAAGTTTTTAAAAAAATTTAATTCTTTTAAAAAAATTAATTAAGTTAAATTGAATTCTTACATAGAATATAGAATTATTGATAAAATATTATTTCCAGTTACCAGAGTCAGATATTTCAAGTTTCTATTCTGATCCACCAATTGGAGTCGATGTTATGGTGAAAAATACAACATTTTCTACAAAAGGTGATGCGAAAAATGAAAATTCCCCATCCACTTCTCGTGATGAGGAGGAAATTGGAAGACTCGTTAGATTTGAGGACGAGAAAAAAATGAGTTTTAATTTAGCAAATTTAGAATTCACTGCGGAAAAGGTAAACGTTTTAAATAATATTTATTATTTTTGTTTAAATCTTGTTTGTCTAATTTTATTGAAATATTTTCTTCCTAAAAAAAATAGGGGCAACTAATAGGAATAATGGGACGAGTTGGAAGTGGAAAATCACTTCTTTTAGATGGAATTTTAGGTGAAATTGCGAAACAAGAGGGAATTGTTGCCGTGAATAATTTAGAGAAAGGTTTTGGATTCGTCAAGCAAATCCCCTGGATTCAACGTGGAACAATTCGCGAAAATATTCTATTTGGAAAACCCTACGATCACAACAAATACAAGTATTCAAATTTATTTCTAGTGAATTTTTTTTTTAAATTTGAAAATATTTGTGACTCGCTCCATAGACCTAAAACATTATGAAAAAAATTATTCTATTCAAATAACCGATTAGTTGTCTATTGTCAAATAAATATTTACTTGAAACAAATAATTTTTTTTTTTGAGTCAATAATCAATAATTGATTTTAATTAATTTAATCAATAGTTTCAATTTTTGAAGCAAATATGAATTGAACCATTTAATAAATTAAATCATTTAATTAAATAAAAATTATTTGATTCAAGTAAATATTTATTTGATAATATACAAGTAATCGGTTATTTGAATCAAATAATTTTTTTTTAGTGCAAAGTATTTCGATTATTATTTATACAATTATTGAAAAATAATTTTATGAATTTTTTTAGATCAATAATAAGAGCCTGTGCATTGACTGACGATTTGAATACATTTCCAAAGAAGGATTTGAGTGGAGTCGGTGAAGCGGGAATGACATTAAGTGGAGGGCAAAAAACGCGAATAACTCTGGCTCGTGCAATTTATGCTGACAAGGATATTTATCTATTGGACGATATTCTATCGACTCTTGATATGCGAGTGGCTAAACATATATTCAATAATGTTATTCTTGGACTTTTGAAGAATAAAACGAGAATAATGTGCACCCATCAGACACAATATTTGATACACGCGGACAAAGTTGTTGAAATATCGAAAGGAAAAATTGTCAAACAGGGAAAAACCGAGTGAAATTCTTGTCGATTTAGATGAATATCTTCTGTCAACGGAATCAATGGAAATTGATTTAACTTCTAATTCTGTGAAGAAAATTGTTAAGAAAAATCACATTGAGGAAAATGATGGCGATAGGGATTCTTTGCTCGAAGACGAGACACTTGAGAAAGGAACATTGCAATTTAGTGTCTATGAATCGTATTTTAAGGCGATTGGAAATTATCTTGTTATTGCAATTTTTTTGGCAATGTTTCTAATGCAAACGTCGAGGAATGTTACCGATTTATGGCTATCGTTTTGGGTGACTCATAATAATGATACGAGTGGAAATTCGACAAATTCGAGTAATCCGGAAGTTATTCCGGGTTTGGAATTTTTGACCAACGCACAAAATACTCAGAATGTTAAATATTATTTAACAATTTATGCCGGTCTTGCTGTATTAAATTCCTTCTTTACTTTGATTCGGGCATTTTTGTTTGCCTATGGTGGACTGAAGGCTGCTGTTTATATACAAAAACAGTTGCTAAAAGTTGTCGTAATGGTAAGTTGAATTTTTTTAAAAATAAATATATTCAAAATAAAGGCTAGAGTTGATATTATTTTAATTTTTAGGCAAAGTCGACATTTTTCGATATACAACCACATGGCAGGATAATTAATAGATTTTCGTCTGATACTAATACTATTGATGATTCACTTCCATTTATTTCGAATATTTTATTTGCACAATTTTTTGGATTATTGGGAATAGTTGTTGTTACACTCTATGGATTGCCGTGGATATTTTTGGTACTTGCGCCTCTTGTTCCCATTTACAATTGGCTACAAAATCATTACAGGTAATATTTAATTTTGATACTTAATTTCAATTTTTAAATTTAATTCTTAATTTTAGTTCTAATTTCAATTTCAACTTTAATCAGGGTTGTCACAAAAATTTGATTTTGTTTTTCACTGACTTTTCCCTAATTTGCGGACAAAATTTTGCCTTTTTCACTGACCCTAAAGAATATTCTGATTTACTCTAAAAATTATTAGATAGTCAGAAAAATGTTCTATTACATCTATTTACAAATTTCTTCAAAAGTAAAATTATTTAAAAACATCAATAACTTCTTTTTTAAATAAATATTTAATCATTATTCAATTACATTTCTCAAACAATGAAATTCTTCGCTAAAATTCAAAAGTTTTAAAATCTGATAATTTTAATCCAATAAGATACTCAAAACAATTCAATTATTTTTAAAAAAATGTAATAAAAATTCGTTGCAAGAATTCAATTATATTCATAAATAATAGAATTCTTCACAGGATTTCAATTATTTAAAAGAAATGTAATAAAAATTCGTTGCAAGAATTCAATTGTTTTCATCAATAAAAATATTCTACACAGGATTTCAATTATTTAAATAAAATTTAATAAAAATTCTATTGTTTTCCTAAATAATCAAATTCTTCAGATAAATTAATTCCTCGAAAAATGTAATTATTTTCAAAAATTTGTTGCAAGAATTCAATTACATTACACATATTTACATTTCACATTTTAATAATTAAATTCTTGTGCAGAAATTCAAATATTTTCAAAATCTGTTATTTTAATTAAATTTTTCAAAAGAATATAATTATTTAAAAAAATGTAACAAAAATTCTTTGCAAGAATTAAATTATTTTCATAAATAATAATATTCTACACATGATTTTAATTACTTTTAATACAATTTTAAGTAAATTCTTCGAAAAATGGAATTATTTAAACAATTTTTATTAAAATTCTTCGAAAGAAATCAATTATCAATAATTTTTAATAATTATTGCAAAATTTCCTTGAGAATTTTTAAAATCCATTTGTTTACAATTCAATTTTACGAAATTTTGATTATTTGGAAATCCTTTTAATTAAATATTTACAAAAATAAAACCTTGAAATAATTAAAAAAAATATTCAATTAAACTTTTTCAAAAAAATTAATTCTACAGAATTGTCAGTTGTAAGAAATTTAATTATTTATGAAAATAATTGCATTATTGCGAAAAAAATTTATAAAAAATTTGTAAATAGCTGAATTATCTAAACTTTTAACGAATTTTTAGCGAATTATTAAAAATATAAGAAAAATAATTGAATTTGTCTGAAGCTGTTTATTATTTATAAAAATAATTGAATCTCTGTAAATATATTTGCCAAGAATTTTATTAAAGTTTGTGAAAATAATTGAATTTTGGAGAAGAATTCTATTAATTTTAAAGATAATTTAATTTGGACGAGAGTTTTTAAAAATTTTTAAATATAATTGAATTTCTGAGAAGAATTCTATTACTTTTGAAAATAATTGAATTCATGTAATGAATTGAATTTTGCAAAGAATTTTATTAAAATTCCATAAAAATAATTGAATTTTGCCAAGAATTATATTAAAATTTTTTTAAATAATTGAATTTTGGAGAAGAATTTTATTAATTTTAAAGATAATTGAAATTTGGACGAGAGTTTTTAAAATTTTTAAATATAATTGAATTTCTGAGAAGAATTCTATTACTTTTGAAAATAATTGAATTCATGTAATAAATTTCGGTTATTTATGAAAATAATTGAATTTTGCAAAGAATTTTATTAAAATTCCATAAAAATAATTGAATGTTGCCAAGAATGTTATAAAAATTTTTGAAAATAATTGAATTTTGGAGAAGAATTTTATTAATTTTAAGGATAATTATAAATTTTTTGAGGAATTCGATTAAAATTCTATTAAAAATAATTGAAATTATGCGAAAAGTTTTATTATTTAAAAAAATAATTGAATCTCTGTAAAAAATTTGACTATTTATGAAAATAATTGAATTATTGCGAAGAAATTTCTAAAAAATTTGTAAATAGCTGAATTTCTGTAAAATTTTTATTATTTATGAAAATAATTTAATGTTTGCTTAGAATTTTATCAAAAAATTTTTTAAATAATTGAATTATTTTGAAAAATTTTATTAAAATAGTAGATATTGAAAATCATTAAATTGAGGAAAATTTTTGAAAATATTTGAATTTTGGAGAAGAATTTTATTAATTTGAAAAGCAATTGAAATTTGGACGAGTTTTTTTTTAAATTTTATAACATAATTGATTTTCTGCGAAGGATTTTGTTACTTTTGAATGTTTCTCAAAATTGAATTCTTATGAAGGACTTTATCAACAAATTTTTAAATAATTGAATATTTTCGACGAATTTTAATAAAATTTTCAAGAATAATTATACATTTTTCGAGGAATTCGATTAAAATTGTATTAAAAATAATTAAAATTCTGCAACAAGTCTTATTATTCAAGAAAAATAATTGAATGTCCGTAAAAAATTTGATTATTTATGAAAATAATTAAATTTTTGAGAAGAATTTTATTAATTTTAAAGGTAATTTAAATTAGGACGAGAGTTTTTTTTTTAAATTTTTGAACAAAATTGAATTTTTGCTAAAAAGAATTTTATTAGTTTTAAGGGTGATTAAATTTAAAATGTCATTTTCACTATCTGCAAATGTTGACTTGGCGATGTTGAAATTTCTGGTTAAATTATTTTTTTTTTGGTTGACTAGCATGTATAATCCATGAAATCAATAGTGGTCAAGCACATAATAACAAATATTTTCATAAACAGACAGATTTTTGGAGAAAAAACATATATTTTCACGAGGCACTTTTTCAGTATGTATTCACTAGAACAAACTGAAAATACAATCAGATTTTATAATAAATCATTGTATTAAAAGCTAATAGTCAAATACGAATTATAAAATAATTTATATTAATTTTCACCGTGAATTATGTAGCTGTAAATCACAAGAAGACATAAGCAAGTTAGGGGACACCAGTGACACGCTTAAAGATGTCATTGAAAATTATTTTTAAATAATAAAAAAGATAGGAACATATGAGTAAAAATATAGTTTAAAACTAGAATAATTGAACGTAATAAATAGAAAATATAGGTGGATTTATAATTCATAGAAAAAATGTAGAAAGCTTAATATTGACAAAAAAAAAGAAAAATATGTTGTTATATTTTATAATTTCAAAAAACGACTCTAAAATTATTTATTATTATTTACTTTTATTTCAAAATTTTGAGCAAATTTGTCAATTCTGCCTTCGGATTCGGATTCAGCAGCGAAAAATACATAGTGTTTAGAACAAAACTTTTTTTTTTGAGTGCCTGTGTATTTTAGGGGACACCAGTGACAGGGGACACCAGTGACATTCTGCCTCAATTTTCATTTTAAAAAAGAATGATTATATTTCTAACTTTGGAGGTGTGCGATTCTGAAAGTTTCAGTAATAAGTGAGACTATAATGAGGTATTTGAAAAAAATACTAATATTAAGTACTATTTTGTCGCAGGGACACCAGTGACATTTGTGCTCGGTAAATTCATTCTGCCAATCTGCCATGCATCGTGTATTTTGTAGATAGGTTAGAACGTTGAAGTTTTTTTCTCTAGGCTTCTAGACACATAGTACTTTCTATTAACAGTCAATAAAGCAGTTTCATACTCTTGCACAATTAAATATTAAGCGCGAGATTCAGATTTTGTCATTTTCTCTTAAAAATATGAAATTTAAGGACATACGCTTTTGATTTTTTTCCAACCACTATTTTATTTATTTATATTCGACTAGTAGTTTTTCTTTAAATATAGAAGTTCCACTTTACGAAATAATTTTTTCGGTAACCAAAAACATGAAAAATAACCATTTTTCTTAGTAGACAAGATATGGTTTCATGTTCGCGGACACGGGACACCAGTGACATTTTGCCTGCAATTTTGCTGCCAAATTTTTTCTGAGTGCTTTTGGTGGTTAAAAATTAAAATTTGAACAAAATAAATGATATATAAAATTAATGAACCATAATATGTTCGATATATAAGTTCGGACTCGAGTTTTCTCGGCAGGACAGCAAAATGACATTTTAAATTTAATCACCCTTAAATGTTTCTTAAAATTGAATTTTTCATAAAGAACTTTATCAACAAATTTTCAAATAATTGGATTTTGAATAAAATTTTTAAGAATAGTTACATTTTTCGAGAAATTCAATTAAAATTGTATTGTTTAACCCTGTTAATTTTTAATTTTGATTCTAATTTGAGTTTTAATTTTGATTTCGATTTAAAATACTAGACAAAAATTGATAATAGTTTTAAATCAAACCTAGAAAATTTTAATTAAGGTGAAATAAAAACATAAACTAAAAAATAATTCCTTAGGTACCTTTCTTCAATTCGCTTGACATTTTAATTTTAATTTTAATTCGTAGAGAGAAAATTAAAATTTAATGCTTTTCTTTTTTGTATTCACACTTGCTTTAGATTAACGTCCAGGGAATTGAAGAGATTGTCGAGTTCAACACTGTCGCCATTGTATGCACATTTTAACGAAACATTGCAAGGCTTGAGTACAATACGCGCCTTCAGAGCAGTCTCACGCTTTAAATATGAGAATGAGCATTTCTTGGAGAATAGTCAAAAGGCAATTTTTGCCTCAACAGCAGCTGGACAGTGGTTGGCATTGAGATTACAATTTATTGGCGTTGCACTTTTAGGTGGTGTTTGTGTAATGGCTGTTATTCAGCATCAATACGATATTGCCGATCCTGGATTAATTGGTCTTGCCGTAACTTATATGCTTTCTGTATCATCACTTCTCTCGGGACTTGTTAATGCATTCACGGAAACTGAACGCGAAATGATTGCCGTCGAGAGGATTAATCAATATCTCGATAATATTTCAATGGAAACAATTGACGGTGAAAATCCTCCTTATGCTTGGCCAACTCAAGGAGTTGTTGAATTTCGAAATGTTGTTCTCAAATATCGGTAATTTCATTTCTTGATAATTTAATTTTCTCTGTTCAATTTTTTTTCGGCTGCTCTCAGTTAAATATTAGCATTCATTTAATTTTTGATAATTTGATGTTGGTTTTGAAGAAAAAATTTATTCAAGTTTAAAGATTTAGAGAAAGAAACTATTTGTCTGATAAAATTTTATTAATTAACTGGGTGACAGTCTTAGCTTTATATTGTAATTTGTAATTTTTAATTTGTAAATTTAAGTTTTAAGGAATGGAAATTTAATTTTTAGGGAACATTTGATGCCGTCGTTGAAGGGAGTTTCCTTTGCGACGAGACCGGCGGAAAAAATTGGAATTGTCGGTCGAACGGGTGCTGGAAAAAGTTCTATTTTATCGTCGCTCTTCAGATTAGTGGAAATTGAGACAGGAGAAATTTTAATCGACAATGTTAATGTTCAAACGATAAAACTCAACTCCTTAAGGTATTTTCTGCACCTTGAATTTAGATTTTAAATATAATTTTTAAAATTAAAATTAAAAGGAAATTATCAATCTTTCAAGTCAAAAAAAAATTGTCAGTTTCTGAAGAGGACAGCAGAGCTGTCGAAACGAAAAAAGTTGTTTTTATTTTTATTTAACTAAGAAGTTTGATAATTTTCTTTTAATTTAAATTATAGATCCGTTTAATTATAAGCTACGTTCATTCTGATTAAAAAAAATAAAAATTCTTTTCAGATCGCGCTTGTCGATTATTCCGCAGAATCCATTCTTATTCTCTGGAACTGTTAGAGAAAATATCGACCCTCTTGATCAGTATCCAGATTCCCAATTATTTAGAGCTCTGGAAAAATGTAAACTACATACTTTGGTCGGTCGTCTAGGAGGTTTGGGTGCTCAATTGGAGGAAGGTGGGAAAAATCTCAGCGCTGGACAGAGACAACTTTTTTGTTTAGTTAGAGCTGTTTTGCATAATGCCAGGGTAAATTTCTTTTTTTTTTTTAAATTAATCTAATTTTCTCTAAATTCTGAACTATTGTAAATTTTTTTTATTTTAATTTCAATCGTCTTTTTTTCTAAATGCAACGATTTTTATTTTCTGCAGATATTATGCATTGACGAGGCAACGTCTAACGTCGATCACGAGACTGATAAGGCAATTCAAGCGACGATAAAATCTTCCTTTCGAAGTGCAACCGTCATAACAATTGCACACAGAATCAGAACAATAATGCACTGTGATAGGTAAGATTTAATTTCTTTTTATTTAGTACAAATTTCAATATTTAATTTTTTTTTAATATTAACAGAGTTGCCATAGGTCAGGGAAATTAGGGAATTCAGGGATTTTTATTAAAATACTGGAAAAAATTTAATTTTACAGAAGTTACAAATAATTGCTGAAATTCAATTATTTTCAAAAGTAATAGAATTTTTCTCAGAAATTAAATTATATTTAATATAAATTTTTAGAAACTTTCGTCCAAATTTCAATTATCTGTAAAATTAATAAAATTCTTCTCAAAAATTCAATTATTTTCAAAAATTTTAATAAAGTTCTTGGCAAAATTCAATTATTTTTATGGAATTTTAATAAAATTTTTTGCAAAATTCAATTATTTTTAATAAATAATAGAATTCTTCTCAGAAATTCAATTATATTTAAAAATTTTTTTAAACACTCGTCCAAATTTCAATTATTTTAAAATTAATAGAATTCTTCTCCAAAGTTCAATTATTTTCACAAATTTCAATAAAATTCTTGGTAAATATTAAATTATTTCCAAAATTTTCCTCAATTCAATAATTTTTAATAAAATTTTTCAAAAGAATTGAATTATTTAACAAAAATTCTGTTAAAATTCTAAGAAAACATTAAATTATTTTCATAAATAATAAAAGTTTCATAATAAAATTTGTACAGGAATTCAATTATTTAAAATACAATTTTAATTGAATTTTTTAGAAGAAAATAATTTTTTTTTAGAATTTACACTACTTTAAATCAGCTAATAATTGAGATAAAAAGATTATTCACAACATGCTTTTTTAAATTCTTTGAAACAATTCAAGTAATTTCAAAGATTTTAAGAAAAATTTTCCTTAAAATTTAATTATTTTCTTAAATAAAGAAAATTTTCGCTGAAATTAAATTATTTTCAATATCTACTATTTTAATAAAATTTTCTAAAAAAAATTTAGTCATTTAAAAGAATTTTAATATAAATCTTTGCAAACATTCAATTATTTTATTAATAATAAATTTTTTTACAGCAATTCAATTATTGAAGAAATGCAATTTTCATTCAATTTATTCGAAAAAAATTAATTATTTAAAAGATTTTTTATAAAATATTCTTAGCTGGAATTCAATTATTTTTGAAAATTTTAATGCAGTTCTTCGCAAAATTCAATTATATTTAAAAATTTTAATAAAATTCACAAGAATTGAATTATTTTCAATTCAATTTATTTCAATCGAAAAAAATTGCAAGAATTCAATTATTCTCATAAATAATAAAATTCTTCGCTGGGATTCAATTATTATTATAAATAATAAGCAGCTTTTTATTATTTAAAAAAATAATTGAATTCTTTAACGAATTTTATTACATTTCTTTTAAATAATTTAAATCCTGCGAAGAATTTTATTATTTAAAAAAATAATTGAATTCTTGCAACGAATTTTCATTATATTTTTTTAAAATAATTGAATTCTTTTGAAAATTTTGATTAAAATAACAGATTTTGAAAATATTTGAATTTCAGAGAAGAATTTCATTAGTTGTGAAATGTAATTGAATTCTTGCGAGAAATTATTGAAAATAATTACATTTTTCGAGGAATTTATTTAAAATTGAATTAAAAATAATTGAAATTGTTGAATTGCAAAAAGGTTCGAATTTGACATTTTTTTGTAAATCTTAATTCCTATGTAGTAATAATATAATGATTAAATATTTATTTAAAAAACAATTTATTGATGATTTTGAATAATTTTCGGAATTTTTTCGAATATTGACGAATTTTAGAAATTCGTCAATAAATGTAATAGAACATTTTTTTTTGAGTATCTAATAATTTTTAGATTGCATCAAAATATTCCTTAGGGAAAAAATCAAAATTTTATCTTGAAATCAGGGAAAAGTGAGAGAGAAAAACAAAATTAGTTTTTTGTGGCAATTCTGATTAAAATTTGATTATTCCTTTACAGTTTTCGCAAGAATTAATGATTTATTTTTTTCCCGAACAGAGTCCTGGTGATGGGCGATGGAGAGGTGCTAGAATTTGACGAACCAAATTTACTCCTTCAGAATACGAGTTCACAATTCTACGATTTGGCTAGTCAGGAATTTTCTGACAGAGAATAAAGAAAAAGAATTTTTTTTTCTTACTCCCCCGCGATTAGAATTTAAGTTCAATTGGTGCGACTATTGAGATCATTTTTTACTGATTGCTGGACTTTCAGTAAGTTGTAAGTTTATTTTTCCATCAATTAATTATTATAAATATGGTAATAATTACCAGAAAGATGCCTTGATTTTTGATCATGATCAAAAATCAATATACTGCAGTATATAGAGATTTTTCTATAAAACGGCGAAATAAGATTTTTAATATACTAATTTTATATTTGTATAGTATTTAAGATAAAAATACAGTTCGATATTTAAAAAAATATAGTTTTTTTTTTATTTGAATACGCAAAAAGCGAGGCAAAAAGTCATCATAATTAAATCGGTTTAGGATGCTGTTAAATTGAATTGAATTATATTTTCCCTCTGTGGAAAAATAAAAACACCTTTTCTAATTGCCCCTCGGTTTACGAAAAAAAAAAATAAAAATAAAGAGCGTGTGCTGCAAATAATATACTTACGAAAAGGTTGAAGGAAGTAAGAGAGGGGAGAGAAGAGGGGGGGAATGAAAGCTAATGAGCTGTAATGTAGACTAATTTGTATCAAGCACTTTTTAATTGCTCGTCATTTAGATAAGGCATGATGTGAAATGTTTTCCGTTTTGCAGTGAGTCGACGAGAATGAGAAAGTTGGGAAAGGTGGGAGAGAATGAGAAGAGGGTGAGAGAGGAGAGAGAGAGAGAGAGAAGAAGGTCCATGTAAATTCGAGATATATAATACATATGGCGAGAACTGTGCGGATGCAAAGAGAAAACCCGTCTACTAAAAACAAATGCAATTTACATCACTAATGATGTCGTTTGTCTACCGCACGATTGCCCACCAATCCTTCTCACTTATATTCGACTAAAGTGTGTGTGAGTCTTCTTCCTCTTAAAGAAGGCGTCGCGTTTGAACCATTAACGAATTTCTCCGTCACAAATCACATTCATCTTAAATTATCTCTCATTCTTCCTTTCCCAACGGCTCGCTCAACGGTCAATTTAGCTTATTGCTCGAAAAAGGATACGATTTAAGAATTTACTTGTTTGCATTTTGTGCATTTCATTTATATACTTATATTGGTAATTTTGTAGCGACAGAATGATAGAAAGAGAAAGCTAGTGTACTTAACGTCCCCTCTTCTTTCTCTCTCTAGAGGCGCATGCGCACGAATGACTGTTTCTTGTGGAACGAATCAGAAAACGAAGACAAAAATTTTGAATTGAACCCAATAAATATTATTAAATTAAATTAAATTAAATTAAATTTTCAAAAAAATAATTTTAAAAATAAATTAAAAATAATTTAAATAATTTGAATTATTAAATAATTCAATATTTAAATTTTAAATTCTTAAAATAATTTAAATTATTCAATTAAATTAAATTTAATTGAATTACATAATATTTATTGGTGTGAATTAAATCATATTTGAACTAATAATTTTAGTATTTTAAGCAAATATGAATTGAACCGTTTAATTGACCCCAATAAATATTAAATTTTCAATTAAATAAATTAAAAATAATTTAAATAATTTAAATTATAAAAAAAATAATATTTAAATTCTTAAAATAATTTAAGTTATTAAATTAAATTAAATTTAATTGAATTAAATAATATTTATTGGAGTCAATTAAATGGTATTTAAACTATTAATTTTAGTATTTGAAGCAAATATGAATTGAACTATTTAATTGACTTCAATAAATATTATTTAATTCAATTAAATATAATGAAAAATAATTCAATTATTTCAAAAGAATTTTGATAAAAATTCTTTGCAAACATTCAATAATTTTCATAAATAATAAAATTTTGACAGGAATTCAATTATTTAAAATACAATTTTAATTGAATTATTTAGAAAAAAATAATTTTTTTTTAGAATTTACACTACTTTAAATCAGCTAATAAATTAAATAAATAAATTATTCTCAAAAGTTTTTTTTAAATATTTTTTGAAGCGATTCAATTAATTTAAAAAATTTGAAGACAATTTTTAGTAAGAATTCAATTATTATTTTCCCAAATAATGAAAATTTTCACTGAAAATTCAATTATTTTCAATATCTACTATTTTAATAAAATTTTCCAAAAGAATTCAGTTATTTAAAAGAATTTGAAATAAAATATTCTTTGCAAACATTTAATTCAATTATTTAAGTAGTACAATTTTCATTCAATTTTTTTTTTGAAAAAAGCGAATTATTTAAAATGAATTTTTATAAAATATTCTTCGCTGGGAATATATTATTTTTGAAAATTTTAATGCAACTCTTCGCAAAAATTCAATTATTTTCAAAAATTTTATTAAAATTTACAAGAATTAAATTATTTTTAATTCAATTTTAAACGAAAAAAATTCCAAGAGTTCAATTATTCTCATAAATAATAAAATTCTTCACTGGAATTCAATTATTTTGATTATAATTTTAGTTAAATTCTTCGCAAAAATTCAATTATTTTCGAAACTTTTAATAATATTTACAATAATTGAATTATTTCCAATTCAATTTCAATCGAAAAAAATTGCAAGAATTCAATTTTTTTCTTAAATAATAAACAACTTTTGATAAATTCAATTATTTTGACTATGATTTTAATAAAATTCTTCGCAAAAATTCGAATGATTTTAAATAAAAATTTCAAAATTTCGTTAAAATGTTAAAACTAATCGAAAAGTCTTGTTATTGCAAATTTTTGAAATTTTCAAAAATTTTAATAAAATTTACAATAATTAAATTATTTTTAATTCAATTCCAATAAAAAAAAAAATTCTAAGAGTTCAATTATTATTCTCATAAATAATAAAATTCTTTGCTGGCGTTCAATTATTTTTATAAGTATTAAACAACTTCAAGATAAGTTAAATTATTTTGACTATAATTTTAATAAAATTCTTTGCGGAAATTTAATTATTTTCATTAATAATAAAATTTTTACTGGAATTCAATGACTTAAAATATAATTTTCATAAAATTTTTCAAACACAATCAATTATTTAAAAAGATTTTTATAAAAAATTCTTTGCAAGAATTGAATTATTTTTATAAATAATAAAACGTATCACCGAATTTTTATTATTTTTTATACAATTTTAAATGAGTTCCCCGAAAAATGCAATTATTCTTAAAAATTTTATTAAAATTCTTAGAAAGAATTCAATTATTTTAAGAAAATTTGATAAAATTCTTTATAAGAATTCAATTATAAGAAATATTTAATTATTCAATAAATTATTTACTTTTTTAATTTAAACAATTGAAGTCTCGTTGAAATTTGTAATAAAAATTGATTTAAAAATGAATTTCAGTTAAAATTTTAAATAAATATTAGAAGCGTTATATTATGAATTTTTAGAAATAATTAAATTTGAACCGATTTTTAAATTGCAATCTTTGAAAATTTTAATTGTTGTAAAACTGTAAAAATATTAGATTTTTAATTTTTAGAAAAAAATAATTTATTTATTTTTTCTTAAAAAATGATTAAAGTTTCGAATAATTTTAATAAAAAATTTTGTTAAAATTTCGATAAAATTTCGTTAAAATGTTATAAAACTAATCGAAAAGTCTTGTTATTGCAAATTTTTGAAATTTTGCAAACAAATAATACTTTTTGTTCCATTAAAAAATCGTACATTTTGTAAGGATTAGTATATATATAAAGGTGGGTTTTTACTTTTCTAAAAAAATTCCCCTTTTTTGCTGCACTAATCAGACTAAAAGCCGTGCTTTCTTTTACCATTTTTCCTTACCAAAAATATAAATACGAGAGATGCTAGTTTCCTCCCTGGGACACGTTAGGGAATATATGATATAGACACAAAAAAAATCCTGTTTTTTTAATTTCAAATTTTCACCGTTTTTCTAAGGATATCAAATTGAGACAAGAAACGTATCAAAAAAGTTGTGAAGCAACGTTTTGATCCCTTTTATTCAAAAAAAAAAAAAAAAAAAAAAAAAAATTGAGACAAAGAATCAAAAAAGTTGCGAAGCAACGTTTTCATACATTTTTTGTTTCAATTTAATATCCATAGAAAAACTGTGTCTTCAAATTTTAGAAAATGTATTTAACTATAGAATGATTTTATTGTTTTCTTTTGGAAAAATTTATTATTACAAGAATAATATAATTTTTTCCAATATTGTGTGTTACTAAGAGAAAATTGAAAATTCGTTGAATGGCATTTCTGCTTTTATGCCGATTGAACTAAAACGAATCGACAAAAATTTGTAGATATCTTTTTTCATCAATCGATGTATGATATCGACAAGCGAATGAAGTAGATTCGCAATTGTACAATTGGCAAAAACCTCGTTTCTTAAAGTTTTCCACCGGAAACTCGAGTCGCCGAGAGAGATCGTTGACTCTTTTGCGAAGGAGGAGAAATCCTTTTCTATTTTCTTGTCTCAGTTTATTAAACGAAGCGTGGGGAATCGAGGAAATTGCTTTGAAGATAGTTTCCATATACTCGATAAAATAACATATTTATGGGAATTGAGAATGTAAACTTTGGGCGCTTCCAGATTGTAATTCAAAAGGAACTTGACACTTATTTTTTTAATGTTGTTTTCCATATTTTGCAAATGGTAAATTATTTTTTACTTTTTATTATTCCTTTCCCTTTTTTTACTTTCCTTCCTTTCTTTATTTATTACTTTTCTTCATTTTTTACTTTTCTTCAATTTTACTTTTCTTCATTTGTACTTTTATTTGTTTTCACTTTTCTTCAACTTTACTTTTCTTCAATTTTACTTTTCTTCATTTGTACTTTTATTTGTTTTCACTTTTCTTCATTTTTTTACTTTTCTTCAATTTTACTTTTCTTCATTTGTACTTTTATTTGTTGACACTTTTCTTCATTTTTTTACTTTTCTTCAATTTTACTTTTCTTCATTTGTACTTTTATTCGTTTTCACTTTTTTTCGTTTTTTACTTTCCATCAGTTTTTAATTTTTTTCTTTTATACTTTTCTTCTTTTCTACTTTCACTTCTTTTCATGTTTACTTTTCTTCATTTTAACTTTTCTTCATTTCTATTTTTCTTTGTTTTTACTTTTCTTCGTTTTGAGTTTTCTTCAGTTTTACTTTTCTACATTTGTAATTTTCTTGGTTTTTACTTTTCTCCGTTTATCGCTTTCTTTAGTTTTACTTTTCTACATTTGTACTTTCCTTCATTTTTTACTTTTCTTCATTTTTTACTTTTCTTCATTTTTTACTTTTCTTCAATTTGTACTTTTAATTGTTTTCACTTTTCTTCAGTTTTACTTTTCTTCGTTTTTTACTTTCCTTCATTTTTTACTTTTCTTCATTTGTACTTTCTTTCTTTTTACTTTTACTTTTCTTCATTGGTACTTTTATTCGTTTTCACTTTAATTCGTTTCTTACTTTGATAAATTTTTTTAATTTTCTTCTTTTCTACATTTCTTCTTTTCGAGTTTTACTTTTTTTCATGATTACTTTTCTTTATTTTTTTACTTTTCTTCAGTTTTACTTTTCTTCATTTGTACTTTTCTTGGTTTACAGTTTTCTTCAGTTTTACTTTTCTACATTTGTACTTTTCTTCATTTGTTCTTTTCTCCGTTTTTACTTTTCTTCTTTTCGTGTTTTACTTTTTTTCATATTTACTTTTCTTCATTTTTTACTTTTCTTCATTTGTATTTTTCTTCATTTGTACTTTTCTTCATTTGTACTTTTCTTCATATTTGTACTTTTCTTCATTTGTACTCTTTTTCGTTTTTACTTTTCTTCACATTTTACTTTCATTCATTTTTTAATTTTCTTCTTCTATACATTTCTTCTTTTCGTGTTCTACTTTTTTTTCATGTTTACTGTTCTTCATTTTTTACTTTTCTTCAGTGTTAGTTTTACTTATTTGAACTTTTTTCATTTTTACTTTTATTTATTTTCACTTTTCTTCAATTTTACTTTTATTCATTTGTACTTTTATTCGTTTTCACTTTTCTTGGTTATTTAATTTCCTTCATTTTTTAATTTTCTTTTTTTATACTTTTCTTCTTTCTTAATTACTTTTTTTCATGTTTACTTTTCTTCAGTTTTCTTTTTTTCGTTTGTACTTTTCTGCGTTTTTACTTTTTTTGGTTCATACTTTTCTTGAGTTTTACTTTCTTTTATTATTTCTTTTCTTCATTTTTACCTTTTCTTCAATTTCATTTTTCTTCATTTGTACTTTTCTTCAATTTTTACTTTCCTTCCTTTTTTACTTTTCTTCTTTTATACTTTTGTTGTTTTACTTTTTTTATTTTTACTTTTCTTCAGTTTTTACTTTCCTTCCTTTTTTACTTTTCTTCTTTTTTCCTTTTTCAGTTTTACTTTTTTTATTTTTACTTTTCTTCAGTTTTTACTTTCCTTCCTTTTTTACTTTTCTTCAGTTTTGCTTTTCTTCTTCTTTTTTACTGAAGAAAGAATAAGGAAAAGTAAATACAATTTATTTTTTTATTAGAAAAATGAGGTTTATTTTTCATATAAATTGAAATAATTTTTTCCACGGTTATAAGAATGTTATGGGAAAAGGATAATAAAGTGTTTGCCATTGTCTTAATAGAGGACTCGTGTCCTTTTTTTTTCGAAGCGACTGTGAAGACAAACTGAAGAGGTAGGCGGGGTGCAATGGTCTCTCCACCCTGACATTAAACACGAGACATAAATTTTCTTCGCTCCTGACGGCTCTCGTCACGCGCGTTATAAATAATCTTACAAATCGCCAACTGTAATTACGTTGACGAATGAGGTACAAGTCCTTTTGACTCTAGAATTCGTCAAAATGAATTAAACTTCATTTATTTTACAATTGCACATTAGCAAGGCAAATGAAAAATTACGATTTTAGCAAAAAACAAAAGGTTAACCTAAAATTAAAAAATTATCGAATTATTTTCGATATAGGATTTTATTTATTTCTTTTGTTTATATCAAAATTCAAAAGAAAGAATTTAAACAAAAAGAGAGAAATAATATTTTTTTTCAATTCTTTAAATATTCTGTTCTGATGGTTATTAAAAAATATTTTTCACGTATAAAATATTATTTTTCCATCAGTTAAGTGAACTTAAATATAAATTACATTCCATTTTTTTGTCGAGATAAAGAAAAGAGAGATTGCATTTCAATTTTTTTTTCGCGCAGTGTACTCATTTAATTAAATTCTTTTCGTAAAACTAGACGTAATGAAGAGCATTATACATTGCGGGGCTTAGCGTTAATTAAAATTAGAAACAACCTTTCATGGAGTTGTAAAAATTCTAGGAAATTTTTTTTTGATTAAAAATGTGAGACCAATCATTCTTTGATTACATATTTTATATGTATATATGTGTTGAGTGTTTAATATTATGTAGTAGTTGATAATATCAATTTCATTTGGTTTTTTTTTGTTCGTAATCGGTGCATGTTCGGTGGTCTTCAAACACTGATAAGGGCTCTCTTCTCTCATTCCCCGTGTCTTCGCTTCCTTTTTTCCCTATATACTATATTCACGGTCATTCGTCTCCTCTCACTTGTGTTAGACACACATATTCAATTTCACCGAGAAATGGGGATCCTTCCCTCGTTCTCGACCCTGGAGTTAAATGAGAGCTGACAAAAACACGTGTAACTTCCAATTGACTGAGCAGTTCAAAGATTGGTGTCGTTTCCTTAATTGGGTTAAACAAATTATCGAGGGCGGCTTATGAATATTAATTTCTTAATATTATTAAAAAAAAAATAATAATTTCTATACAGGTTGGTGAATTTAAATTTCAGTTTAAAATGAGGAAAACTTTTTACTTTTCTTTTTTTATACTTTTCTTGTTTTACTTTCTTTTATTATTCCTTTTCTTCATTTTTACCTTTTCTTCAATTTCACTTTTCTTCATTTGTACTTTTCTTCGTCTCTTACTTTTCTTCATTTTTTAATTTTCTTCTTTTATACTTTTCTTCTTTTCTTGTTTTACTTTCTTTCATGTTTACTTTTCTTCGTTTATATTTTTCTTCAGTTTTTACTTTTCTTCATTTGTATTTTTCTTCGTTTTTACTTTTCTTCATTTTTTTCTTTTCTTGTTTTATTTTCATTTATTTTTCCTTTTATTAATTTTTTCTTCTTCCTCAATTTTACATTTCTTCATTTGTACTTTTCATCGTTATTTAATTTCCTTAATTTTTTACTTTTCTTCTTTTCTTGTTTTACTATTTTTCATGTTTACTTTTCTTCAGTTTTAATTTTCCTTGTTTTCACTTTTCTTCATTTTTTAATTTTTTCTAACTTTTACTTTTCTTCATTTGTACTTTTCTTAAATTATTACTTTCCTTCATTTTTCATTTTTCTTATATTATACTTTTCTTCTTTTCTCGTATTACTTTTCTTCATTTTTACTTTTCTACGTTTTTACTTTTCTTCATTTCTATTTTTCTTCTTTTTTGTTTTCTTCCTTTTTAATTTTCTTCATTTGTACTTTTCTACGTTTTTACTTTTCTTCATTTCTATTTTTCTTCTTTTTTGTTTTCTTCCTTCTTACTTTTCTTCATTTTTTACTTTATTCTTCAGTTTTACTCTTTTTCATTTTGTACTTTTCTTCGTTTTTATACTTTTCTTCAGTTTTACTTTTCTTCATTTGTACTTTTCTTAGTTTTTTAATTTCCTTTATTTTTTTACTTTTCTTGTTTTGTACTTTTCATCTTTCCTTCATTTTTTACTTTTCTTCAGTTTTACTTTTCTTTCTTTTCACTTTTCTTCAGTTTTACTTGTCTTCATTTGTACTTTTCTTCGTTTCTCCTTTTCCTTCGTTTTTATACTTTTCTTAATTTGTACTTTTCTTTGCTTTTTAATTTTCTTTATTTTTAACTTTTCTTCTTTTGTACTTTTTCTCTTTTCATCATTTTCCACTCTTCTTCTTTTCTTGTTCTACTTTTTTTCATGTTTACTTTTCATCATTTGTACTTTCCTCCTTTTTTGTTTTCTTCATTTGTACTTTTTTATTCCGTCTTACTTTTCTTGTTTTATTTGTTTTCATATTTACTTTTCTTCAGTTTTACTTTTCTTCATTTGTACTTTTCTACGTTTTTACATTTCTTCATTTCTATTTTTCTTCTTTTTTGGTTTCTTCGTTTTTAGTTGTCTTCAATTTTTACTTTTTTCTTCAGTTTTACTTTTTTTTCATTTGTACTTTTCTTCGTTTTCACTTTTCTTCTTACTTGTCTTCATTTGTAGTTTTCTACGTTTTTACTTGTCTACATTTGTACTTTTCTTCGTTTCTACTTTTCTTCGTTTTTATACTTTTCTTAATTTGTACTTTTCTTCGCTTTTTAATTTAATTTAATTTTTTACTTTTCTTCTTTTGTACTTTTCATCTTTCCTTGATTTTTTACTTTTCTTGTTTTGTAATTTTCTTCTTTTCTTGTTTTACTTTTTTTCATGTTTACTTTTCTTCATTTGTACTTTTCTCCTTTTTTGTTTTCTTCGTTTTTACTTTTCTTGTTTTTTCATATTTACTTTTCTTCATTTGTACTTTTCTTCTTTTTTAGTTTTCTTCGTTTTCACGTTTCTTCACTGTTTACTTTTCTTCAGTTTTACTTTTCTTTATTTGTATTTTTCTTCAGTTTTACTTTTCTTTATTTGTATTTTTCTTCATTTTTACTTTTCTTCATTATTTGTACTTTTCTTCTTTTTTAGTTTTCTTCGTTTTCACGTTTCTTCACTGTTTACTTTTCTTCAGTTTTACTTTTCTTCATTTGTATTTTTCTTCAGTTTTACTTTTCTTCATTTGTATTTTTCTTCGTTTTTACTTTTCTTCATTATTTGTACTTTTCTTCTTTAAGTATTTAAATTTAAATCGTCTCCTTTTATTTTAAAGAGAAAAAAAATTACGTGAGTGTTCTAATTTTATATATACGTTTTAAAATGGTAAAGTAATTTAAATCTACTGTCAGAAGTGTTAGATTTATTTTAAATCGCGATCGTTTTTAATATAAAAGTTGAACTTCATTGTAAAGAAAAAACATTTTTTTGTAAGTCTTTAAATATTTTTCATAATTATTTTTATTTTTATTTATAGTCACATTCGTATTTTTATTTTATTAATTCTCTGTAAATATTCGTCCTTTGAAATATCTCTGAAGAAAGGTCACAAATAAAAAAAAATTAGTTTAATGTTTGTGACAGTTTTAGAGTATGCGTTATTTTTCAATTGAGAATAAAAATTGAAAATCGAGAAATTGAAAATTATAAAAATTTGATGATAAAAATTGAAAACAACTGTAAAGCATTTTTATTAAGAGGAAACGTTTCCTTACAAGTTTATACTCTTTTTTTTCTCACACAGAATATATAGAAGCAGAAAATATTCATATATTCTTATACACATATTTCTATAGAAATCTCAAGGGAAATTTAACGTCTTGGATTTTTTTTTGTCCCTTAAATTGATTTTTGGCAAATTTTTGATATTTGGTTTGTGCAACAAGAATTTATAAAATATGCAAAAACAATTTTTTTTTGCATTGCAGTATTTTTTGCAGTATTTTTTCAGTATTCATTTTTGTATTGCTCTATTTTTCGAATTTTACTTAAAAATAATATTGCGAGAAAATATAGAATGTAAAAAATATTAAAGTGTTTGGCGATATTGTTTTTTATCCACTTTTTACACAATCCCCCCTCGGGAATACTAAATGATTATGACATTGCGTTAAAATATTGCGACTCCATATACCCCCACACACATAAAATGAAACACCTACATGCGGAAGTACACACTGGTCGTTATGAAAGAGAGGGATTCTCTCGCTTAGTTTTCAAGACAGAAAAAAGAACCTGTTTCTCAACAGACGAGACGAACCTTCTCGCAATTTACGGTTTACACGTAATGAGTGTGGTTTCATTTTGTGGAAAATGATACCAAGTGTGAGCATATCGACTTTCTCGCGAAGTGAAGCGAAGGTAAATTTCACTTTGATGAATAACATGAAATCCGATCTAGACTCTAAAAATTGTGTCCTTTCTTTTTTTTTTATAAAAATCATGAACACATGTTAAGTCTCAGTCTCACTTTCTCAAAACCCCAAAAAATTAACAGAAAATTAAAAAAATTATTTAAAATTATTTAACATTTCTATATTCTCATAATTAGAATGTTAATTGTCATCATTTCTTCATAAAATGCATACTATTCAAATGTCAATTACACTTCATGTGTATAAATATTGCGAGCATATTGAAATTAATTAATAATCCAATCAATTAAATTAATAATCTAGTTATTCAACAATTCAATTAAAATTTAATTAATAGAGAATGTAAATGAAATATATGGGAAATATTGAGAACCTTTCTGGATAAAGCAGGTTATATTTTTGGAATGTTTAAAAAATTTTATATTTTACCTAATTAAGTGAATAATTATAATAATAATAATTATTAATAGTTGATTATTATTAAATTAAATTTATCGACACATAATACTAGATTGCTGCTGTTAACAAACCATTTCGTCGCGTTCTATAAGGTCTTCCGATACAGGGCTTTAATTATTATTCATACACATTAATTAATTAACACATTGGATAGAGCCAAGATTGTATGAGTATACTCTTACACTATGGATAATTTTAATTACTCTACGCTTTGGATTCATTTTCTAATTATGAATAAAAAATAAAAAATTATTTTTTTTCAAAATAGATTTATTTGAAACTTGGGGAAATTTCTGTCTTCTATGTCTGCCTTTAAATTAGTTATACTACTTATTGTTTTTAAAAAATGATTAGAATTATTTAAATTTATAAGCAACTTTCGTCTGCCTGAAAACTACTTTCACTACTGTTTCTTTTAAAATAAACTATACTTATTAGATTAATACGGAAATTTTTATGTCTGACTAAAAATTACTTGCACTACTAATTGTTTTTTAGAATATCAACTAAATTTGTTCGCACCGTATAGAAATTTTTGTCTGACTAAAAATTACTTCTACTACTGTTTTTTTACAAATATTAACTTAAAGTATTTACAAACGTACAGAAATATTTATGTCTGACTAAAAATTGCTCTTACTACTTAATTTCTAAAAAAAATATTAATTAGATTCATTTACATCATACATGGTGGCTAAAACAGTCTGACTAAAAATTACTTCTACTTATTGTTTTTTAATTAATTAAATTTTCTGTATCATATAAAAATTTTTGCCTGACTAAAATCTACTTTTGCTACTGTTATAAAAAAGTAACTATATTTATTCACTATTTTGATAAAAATTTTTAAAAGAATTCCATTATTTTAGAAACAAATAAATAACATTCATCGCAAAGAATCAATTACTGTTATAAGTAAAAAAATTTCTACAGGAATTTAATTATTTGAAAAACAATTTTCATATAAAAGTTTTTAGAAAGAAATCAATTATTTAACTTTTCTTTTAAATTCTCGTCAAGAATTCAATTATCTTTACAAAGAGCAAAATTCTTCACTAAAATTCAATTATTTTGAAAAATTTTAATAGAATTCATGTCAAAATTTCAATTATTTTCAAAAATAATAAAATTCTTTTTAGAAATTCAATTATTTTCGGGGATTTTATTAAAATTTTCTGCAAAATTCAATTATTATCATAAATAACCAATATTCATTATAAAAATTCAATTATTTTTAAATGTAATAAAATTTTTCCCTGAATTTCAATTATTCTTTTAGATTTTTATATAATTCTTCCCAAGAATTGAATTATTTACATAAATAATTCTTTGAAATTATTTAATTATTAAACATAAATAATAAAATTATTTCCCAAAATTTAATTATTTTGAGGCATTTTAATAAAATTCTTTGCAAAATTCAATTATTTTTATAAATAACAATATTCATCACAGAAATTCAATTTTTTTTAAAAGTATTAAATTTCTTCTTGGAAATTCAATTATTTAAAAAAAATTTTAATAAATCGTTCGAAAGAATTCAATTATTTTCATAAATAATAAAATGTTTTTCAGAAATTCAATTATTTTCAAAAAAATGTAATAAAATACCACACAGACATTCAATTATTGTAAAAATTTTAATTGAATTCTTTGTAAAATTTATTATTTTAAAAAACTTTTGTCAATTCAATGATTTTCAATATTTGCTACTTTCATAAAATTTCAAAACAAATTTTTCTGAGAATTCAATTTTTTTTTCATGAATAATAAAGATTTCTCAGGAATTCAATTATTTAAATTCGAATTTACATAAAATTAGTCGAAAGAAATCAATTATTTAAAAAATTAAAAAAAAATTCTTCGCAGGAATTTAATTATTTTCACAAATAATAAAAGTTTTCAGTGGAATTCAATTTTTTTTAAAAGAATTTCATAAATTTCTTCCCAAGAATTCAATTATTTTGAAAGAAGAAGTGTATTTACGCAATTTTAATCGAATTCCTGTAAAAATGTAATTATTCTTAGACATTTTATTAAAAAAAAATTTTTTATTATTTTTTATGAAAATAATTGAGATATTGGGAATAAATTTATAAAACATTAGTAAGTAAATGAATTTTGCAGAAGAATTTTGATATTTATAAAAATAATTGAAATTTTGAGAAGAGTTTAAAAAACAATTTTGAAAATAATTTAATTTCTGCCAAGAATTTTCTTATTTTTGAAAATAATTGAATTTTCCAAAGAATTTTATCAGAACTTTTGAAAATAATTAAATTTCCATGATGAATTTTATTATATATAAAGTTTTGACGAAAAATAAAAAAAAATGTTTTATATAATAATTGAATTTCTGTGAAGAATTTTATTAAAACTTTTTTTAAATTATTGAATTTCGGAGAACAATTTTATTAAAATTTTTTTTAAATAATTGAATTTTGGAGAAGAATTTTATTATTTATAAAAATAATTGACATTTTAAAGAGAATTAAAAAAAAAAAAATGTTAAAAAAAAAATGTTAAAAAAATGTTAAAAAAATGTTAAAAAAATGTTAAAAAAAAAAAAAAAAATGTTAAAAAAATGTTAAAAAAAATGTTAAAAAAAAAAAAAAAAAAAAAAAAAGAAATGTTAAAAATTTCTAATTAAAATTTTTCTTTGAATTTTATTTAATTTTTTTAAAATTTTATTCCGGATTGTTCGATATTAATGAATCTGTTGTCGAGAAATGTGATTTTTTTGCAATTTTGTCAATTTCGTGTTTTCCTTTTGTCTTTTTTTCTAAGATTTCATGCGACTGTTTCGGAAATTTTATGCGACTTTTCGTGACTTTTGTTGAAAATTTATGCGACTAAAGCGACTTTTTTTGAGTCTTAAAGACGATCCGAGCCTTGTTTTTAATATAATTTTGATGTTTTGTTGCGTTTCGACTTATTTAAATTAATATTTTAAGCTTTTTACTACTTTTTTGCTATGTCCTTATGATAAGCTCTAAGGTTTTTTTTAAAAATATTTTGATGTTTTTGTTTCGTGTCGACTTATATAAATTAATATTTTCATCTTTTTTGTTACTTTTTTAAAATTAATCATCGAGTACAAAGCCTGTAATATCAAATACGATATAATTTGCTGAAAAAAAAATCTCTTCATTTTAATATACCTAGAAATATTCGTTCATTTTTCTAAAAAAAACCGTTTCTTCCTGCACATTTTGCAGTTCTCATTTTGCTTGCACCATTTATTTTAAGCCCACCAACGAATTTTTCGCCTTGGTAATATGCATGCCTGGTAATCTCCTGGGTCAGGAAAAATGGCATTCGTATATAGAGAGAGAGAGAGAGAGAGAGAGTAACTACAAGCCACGTTGAGTTTTTGCTTGCTGACAGAGTTTACTATCTCAAAGGCGACATCTCTCAGTAGTCACAGGAAAATGACTCTCGCAATCTTTTTCCCTGAATAGGAACGAAAGAGAGAAGACGTGAGTCGTCGTCGTCGTCGTCGTTGCATTCAAAATGGATATTAAATGAAAACATTGGCATGAAGTCTTAAGGCAACACGGAATGACGGCGCGCACGAATTGGTCTAATATTTACTGAGATTCCATATCGTAAAGCCTCCATCAGTATAGACTTCAGTTTTTATTTTCTCCTTTTTTTTCTACCTCTCAAGTCGCGACTATCCATCCGCGAAATGCATTTTACACAGAATTGTGAAAAGAAAAGATTTCAAGATGAAGTACGAGAAAAAAAAGAAGAAGAAGAAGAAGAAGAAAAATTGCTTGCGTTGAAACTGGCTTTTCATATAAAAACATTGCGAAATCAAGTCAGACTGAATATGATATCTTCTAAAACATAATCTTTTCTCATCATCTCTTTCGGCAAATTTTCCTCAAGATATGTTAGGTTTTTTTATACTTCAACTTCAATTCATGCTCAATCTCGTTTCTTGGAATTGTTGATTCAGAGAAATTATCACAGTTTTCCTGAATGTTTTAAATTAATAGTAATACCAAACGTGGTTCAAATTAATACCCAAAAAAAAAATTGAATCTAATTTTCAAAATTGAAAATAATTAAAGTTTCTCATAACGAGGAAAATTGAATTTCGCAAAAATTGTTTCATTTTCAAATTAAAAATAATCTTCATTACGAAAATTTTAATTATTCTGAAGAATAGAGAGGGTAAAAAAATTAATTATATATTCAACTTTCTGAACAAAGAATATAAATAATATTTTATTTAGAGAATTTCCACTACTTTTAATTCGTTAATTTTCCAAAAAAATTTCGAAAAAATCAATTATTTAACAAAATTTTTATACAATTCTTCACAATTCAATATTACTTTCACTAATAATATAATTTTTCATAAAAATTAAATTTTTGACAAAAAAAAAATTGTTTGATTAAATTCTAAGCATGAATTTAATTATTTTAATTATTTTCATAAATAATAAAACTAATCGAAGAATTTCAATTATTTTTATTACTATTTTAAATGAATAATCTAAAAATTCAGTTATCACACATAAAGTTTTCCACAAGAATTCAATTCTTTGTAATATAAAATTTTCATGATATTTATTATATTTCGAAAAATTTAATTATTTAAAACAATGTTCATAAAATTCTCATGAAGAATTCAATTAAATTACTTTCCAAAAAAAAATAAATAAATAAATAAAATTTTTCACTGAAATTCAATTCTTTTTAAACACTTTAATAAACTTCTGCGCAACAATTCAATTATTTTCAGAAAAAAAAAATTCTTCACTGTAATTCAATTATTATCGAAAATAATAAAATTCCTCCCTGTAATTCAATTATTTTCAAAGATAATAAAATTCTTCTGTGTAATAGAATTATTTTCAAAAATAATAAAATTCTTCTCTGTCATTCAATTATTTTCAAAAATAATAAGATTTTTCTCTGTAATTCAATTATTTTTGAGAATAATTATAATAAAATTCCTAGCAACTATTCAATTATTTTCATAAGTAACAATATTCATAACAAAATAATTCAATTATTTTTAAAAGTAGGTAATAAATTTCTTCTTGGAAATTCGATAATTTAAAAAAAAAAAATATATAATAAAATTTCCCACAGACATTTAATTATTGACAAATTTTTTAATCGAATTCTTTGTAAAATTTTATTATCTTTAAAAACTTTTCGCAATTCAATGATTTTCAATATCTATTATTTTCATAAAATTTCCAAACAGAATTCAATTATTTAAAAAATGGTTTGTAAAAATTTTCGTAAGAATTCAATTCTTTTCATGAATAATAAAAATTTTTATAAAATTTTTCGCATGAATTAAATACAATTTTCATTCAGTTTTTTTTTTAAATAATTGATTTCTTTTCGGTAGTTTTATTAAAATAGTAGAGATATTGAAAATTATTAAAATTAGGAAAATTTTTGAAAATAATTGAATTTTTGCGAAAAGTTTTCGAAATTTTTTTTTTGAAAATAATTGATTTCTTTCGAAGAATTTCAATAAAATCTTTGAAAATAAAAATATTTTTCGAGGAATTCATTTAAAATTGTTTAAAAAATAATTTAAATTCTGTGAAGAATTTTATTATTTATGAAAATAATAATTGACTCCTTGCAACGAATTTTATTAAAGTTTTTAAAATAATTGCATTCTTGTGAATATATAGAAAATAATTGAATTCTTTCAAAAATTTTTATTAAAATCATATTGAAAACAATTCAATCATTATAAAGAATTTGCTTAAAATTTTTGAAAAATAATTGAATTTCTGCAATCATTTGTAACTTCTAGAAAAATTCAACTTTTTTTAGTGTTTGTAACTAAAATTCTTCTATAAATTTGTCATTTTTAATTTTAATAATTGATTAAAAAATATATATTCCAATTCATATTTTATTTTTATAAAAATAAATTTGAATTAAAAATTTTTACGTTCTATTATTTTTAAAGATGTTTCAATTTAATTTAAAAAAGTGAGTAAAAAGTTATCCGCGTGCGAATTGTGGCTAGTTTTTTTATTCAAACCAAATTTTTGGTATCCATTTATGATTAAAATTATTTATTTATTTATTTAAATTTATTATTAAATTCGTTGCAATTTGATACTTTTTATGTAAACAGTGATTTCATTTACTACTCTGACTTTTGAATATCAAATTTCTTTTTTTGGGAAAGGTATTAAAAGAATGAAAATTAACTATAATAATCTGATAATTCTGTCTTTTACCCATTTTTTTTTCCTATAAATAAATTTATATTTGTTGACAGTTTGAAAAAAATAATGAAAAAAAATTTGGTTCCATTCAAACAGTACTGAAAGGACAGGACTTTTACAATTTTTTGATTTGATTAAAATAAAAAGAAAATCTCCCACATAAAAGAACACTTGTTCCCTTTGATTCACATATACACGCACAAGGATTATTTTCTCATACCGGATATTATATTGACGGAAAATACGAATAAAAATGTCAACAAAAGACTTGTTTAAATTGGGGAATAAATACGAAAATAATAGTTTCATATAACGTACTGTAATAAATTGAAGATTTTGAATTCTCAAGAGTTTTATATACACTAGTACAACCGTCTATTAATTCTGTTTCTGAATCAAAAAAAAAAAAAAAAAAAAAAAATACACAAATAATAAATGAAAAAAAACGAACACAATAGAAAAGGGAAAGAATGAATTTCGAGATGAATTTTTTATTATGACAATTTGAAATATTTTCCCCTTGGAAAAAAAATATTTTATTGCAATTAAATGTTGATAAATTAACTATATATACATGTGTGCACATCTTATGTCTTTCTTTGTGTGCGATAAAAACTGTACTAATGAACATAAGTTCCATTGTTTTCTGAGAGAATAATAATTGCGAACGCATTATTCGTTCTTTAATTTAACAGTATTTACATACTTGAAAGCCCTTGAAGAGAGAGAGAGTGAGAGAGGGAGAGAGGGAGGGAAGAAAAAATTGCTTGGTGTAGGAAAAAAAATGAACATTCAGAATATGCTCATTTAAATCGAAAATTCGCACGCCTTAGTACGGAAAATTACATAGATTATCAGTTTTTTTCCGGTTATATTAGACGTTCTTAATGAAGGCTTATCGACATTTCAAGTGCGAATAATTGTGAATATTCAAATTATACGTTACATTGTTCGTATAACTGTAAAGGAAATAACAAACTTTTGGTAAATTTTTCTTAAAAATTTTAATATTCATATGTAGGGCGACCACTGGACTGGAAAATCTGGAAAATCGAGAAATGACAGGAAATTTTTTTTGGACTGGGAAAAATATTCAAGTTCTAAAATTCATATTAGTCTGACTAAAAATTACTTTTACTACTGTTTTTCTAAAATATTTACTAAAATTATTTACAACTTGCAGAAATATTTATGTCTGACTAAAAATTACTAGTACTACTTACTGTCTAGTAAAAATATAAAATAGATTCATATAAATAATACAGAAAATTTTGTCTGACTAAAAAATACTTTTACTACTGTTATAAAAAAAGTAACTATATTTATTCAGATTCTATGGAAATTGTTATGTCTGACTAAAAACTACTTGTACTACTTATTGCCCATTGAAAATATTAATTAGATTCACTTAAAGCATACAGAAAATTTTGTCTGACTAAAAAATACATCTTCTACTATTTTAAAGATAGAGTGACTATATTGCTTCGTATTCTACGAAATTTTTTACGTCTGACTAAAAATTACTTCTACTACTTATTGTCTATTAAAAATATTCATTAGATTCATTTGCATGAGGCATCACACATAAATTTTTGTCTGACTAAGAAATACTTTTATTACTGTTTTGAAAAAGTAACTATATTTATTCACATTCTATAGAAATTATTGTCTGATTAAAAACGACTTCTACTACTTATTGTTTTAAAAAATATTAATTGATTTATTTAAATTATACAAAAAAATTTGTTTCTGACTAAAAATTACTTATACTACTCATTATTTTATAAAATATTAATAACATTTATTTGCATCATATAGAAAATGATGTCTGACTAAAAAATACTTCTACTACTATTTTAAAAATTGTCTATTAAAAATATTCATTAGATTCATTTGCATCATACACAAATTTTTGTCTGACTAAAAACTATTTTCATTTCTTTTTTAAAAAAAGTTACTATTTTTATTCACATTTTATATAAATTATTGTCTGACTAGAAATTACTTCTACTACTTATTGTTTGTTCTTTAAATATTAATTGATTTATTTATAGTCTGACTAAAAATTACTGCAACTACTCATTGTTTTATAAATACTAATTTGATTCATTTGCATCATACAGAAATTTTTGTCTGACTAAAAACTACTTCTACTACTGTTTTTAAAAAAGTAACTATATTTAATCACATTCTATGGAATATTTTGTCTGACTAAAAATGACTACTTATTTTTTTAAACAGTAATTAGATTCATTTACATCGTACATAAATTTTTGTCTGAATAAAAACTACTTTTACTACTGTTTGCAAAAAAAAAAAAAATAACTATAATCATTTGTGTCGTTCGAAAATTTTTATGTCTGACTAAAAATTAGTATTACTACTTTTTTGAAAATGTTATGTTCGGAAATTATTGTCTGACTAAAAATTACTTCTACTACTGATTGTTTTTTAAATAATACTATCAACTACAAATATTTGTGCGGTACAAACATTTTTATGTCTGACTTAAATTTACTTTTACTACTTGCTAATAAAAAATTTGTAAATAATTCAAAATCGACGACGTGGAATGTAATAACAGTTTTTCTATGGATATCAAATTCTATGAAAATATTTGTCTGACTAATAATGACTTCTACTACTAATTGTTTTTTAAAATAAGAACATTAACTTTGTTTGCAACATACAGAAATTTTTGTCTGACTAAAAATTGCTTCTACTACTGATTTCAAAAAGTAACTATATTTATTCATATTCTATGGAAACTCAAAATTCTTTAAAACAAATTTAATTATTTTCAAAAAATTAAATAATATTCTTCGCTCGAGTTTCAATTATTTCCAATACAATTTTAATTAAATTTGTCGAAAAAATTTTTAAAACTTCAATTATTTCCATATTGTAAATAAAATTCTTGACAGGAACTCAATTATTTTCAATATAATTTTAATAAAAATTCTCGAAATAATTCTGTTATAAGAATTTAATTATTTTCAATGCAATTTTAATTGAATTTCTCAGAACAATTCAATTATTTCAAAAAAAATTTAATAATATTCGTCGCACGAGATTAAATTATTTTCAATATAATTTTAATTTAATTTTCTCAAAAGAATTTAATTATTTTTACAAAATTTTTCAAAACTTTTAAAAATTTTCCATTTAAACATTTTTATTACAAATTTTTTTGAAATTAATTATATTTTTAAATATAAATTTAATGGAAAATTTTCAAATTATTCGAAATTTCATGATATTGTCTTGTAAACAAGTTGATTTTAGTAATATTTTCGTTTAAAATGAACTTTTTTTTAAAGAATTGAATTTTTAAGAAACTTTCTCAAAAAATGTTAAAAGTAAATAAATAATTGAATTACAGAAGAATTTTAGTTCAAATTTCTAGAAAATAATTAAATTAAAATCTTGAAAATAATTGAATGAGAGATGAATTTCAGTTAAAATTTCTAGAAAATAATTGAATTTAAATCTGGAAAATAATTTTTAAGGATTTATGAATCCTTAAAAATTATAAAAAAAAGATATGTCTTTATGAATTATTCTGAACTTTTTTTGTCAAATAATTGAATTTTTAAGAAACTTTCTGAAAAAATATTAAAAATAATTTAATTAGAGAAGAATTTCAGTTAAAATTTCGATAAAATAATTTAATTCAAATCTTGAAAATAATTTTTAATGGTTTTTCTTTTTATGAACTATTATGAACTTTTTCTTTTGAAATAATTCAATTTTTAAGAAACTTTCTTAAAAAAATATTAATAATAATTGAATTAGAGAAGAATTGCAGTTATAGAAAAAAATTGAATTAAAATCTTGAAAATAATTGAATTAGAGAAGAATTTTAGTTAAAATTTCTAGAAAATAATTAAAATCATTTCTTGAAAATAAATTTTCAGGGTTTTTATCTTTATGACTAGAAAACATAATTCATGACCGAGAATTTTTTTTATGAAAAAAGTGGTCACACTGATTTGGAATTTTCGAATATTGCAGTAATCTTGCGGAAATATTGCCATAACATTTGAATACTATGAGGCATTTGAATATTGAAACATTAGTTTGCGATTCAGACAAATATTGCCCCAAATATTAGTTAAACGACGATTGGGGTAATATTGTCTCAAACGGTTAATACCTATGTTAATATTTACCGAAGCAAATATGCTCAATATGCTCGTGTAATATTAGTAATATTACAGTAAATTGTCGAATAATAATTTTTCGAAAATAAAAAGCAGACTAAAATTTAACGAAAAAAAATGTTTATTTCGAAATTTTCTATTGCGGAAAAGTAATAATTAAATTTTGTTACATAGAATAACAATTTTTTTTGCTAGTAATTTTCTGAATGAAAGTGTTTTTGGGTATATTTGGAGTGAAAACAATTGTTTTGAAAGAAAAAAATAGAGAGAAAAATTCTACAGTTACGGATGGTCATTGAATGTGAACGTAACCAGCTTTGGCCAAATAGGCGAACAAACCGCCAGCATATATTGGAAACGCGCCAACAGATACAAATGTACCCCTCCAGTATTCGAATACTACACCATGAAAACAGTGGATATTCGCACAGTTAATTAAGCATTGCTTCTCGTTTCTCAGTCAGCTGGACACTGTTGTGATTGTCCATTCAGTCCAAATTTTCACAATTAAAGAAATACTATGCATAGACAAATTGTTTTTTTATCTTCTCTATAGAATATAAAAATTCCCCTCCTTCTTTGTTTTCGAAAAAAATCTTTTTGTCTTTTTTTAAAAAAATTGCTATTTGAAATTAATTTAGGAGAAAATTTCAAAATTAGTTGAATTTTAAAATAGTTTCGTTTACAATTTTTATAAATAGATGAACTTTAAAATTTTTTAATTTCCAATTTTATGAAATTTCAATTTTGAATAAATTTCATTAGAAATTCTAAAGAACATAAATTTTTGCAAAAATTTTTAAAATTCAAATTATTCTAAATAAATGAGTTAATTTTTCTAATGTAAATATTTAATTAATTATTAAAAATAAAGAAACTAATGAGGAATTTTAGTTAAAAATACAAAAAAAATTTGAATTTTGTATAAGATTCAAATAATTGCAAAAATTCAATTATTTTTAAAAATAATAAAATTCTTTGCAGAAATTCAATTATATTTAAAAATTTAAAGAAATTTTCGTCAAAATTTCAATTTTCTTTATAAATAATAAAATTCTTTTTCAAAATTCAATTATTTTCAAAAATTTTAATGAAATTCTTGTCAAAATTTCAATTATTTGCAAAAAGTTTCCAAAAGAATTCAATTAATTAAAAAAAATTTTTATTAAAATTCTACGCAAACGTTTAATTATTATTTTCATAAATAATAAAATGATTTCACAGGAATTCTATTATTTACAAATTTTGTATAAATTTCTTCACAATAATTCAATTATTTTTACAAATAATGAAATTCGTCACAACAATTCAATTATTTAAAAAAAAAAAATTCTTCGCAGAAATTAAATTATATTAAAAAATTTAAAGAAATATTCGTAAAAATTTCAATTCTCTTTTTTAAATAATAAAATTCGTCTTCGAAATTCAATTATTTTCAAGAATTTTAATAAAATTCTTAGCGAAATTTCAGTTTTTTTAAAAAAATTTCCTAAATTTAATGATATTCAATATCTATTTGATTAAAATTTTCTAAAAGAGTTGAATTATTTAAAAAAAAATTTATTAAAATTCTACGCAAACGTTTAATTATTATTTTCATAAATAATAAAATAATTTCACAGGAATTTTATTATTTACAAATTTTTCAATAGAATTTTAATAAAATTTTTTGAAAGAATTCAATCATTTTCATAAATAATATACAATTTCCAAAGAAATTTAATTATTTAAAACACAATTTTCATAAAATTTAAAAAAAAATTTTTTTTTAAATTCATCTCACGATTTCAATAATTTTCAAAACTAATAAAATTTTTAGTAAAAATACAATTATTTTCTTTTTATATTCTCATCAAGAGAACAATTTTCTTATAAATATCAAAATTTTTCTCAAAGAAATTTTTGAAAGTAATGGAAATTTTGACAAGAATTTTATTAAAATTTTTGAAAATAATTGAATTTTAGAGAAGAATTTTGTCTTATTTATAAAGATAATTGAAAATCTTTATAAATATCAAAATTCTTCGTCAAAATTCAATTATTTTCAAAAATGTTAATTGAAATTATCAAAAAGATAATAGAATATCTTTATAAACAGCAGAATTCTTCGCCAAAATTTGATTATTTTCAAAAATTTTAATAAAATTCTTGTCAAAATTAAAATTACTTTCAAAAATCTTTTCTCAATTCGATAAAAGAATTAAATTATTTAAAAGCTTGTTACTACAATTCTTTATGAGAATTGAATTTTGAGAATCATTCAATTATTCAATAAATTATTTACTTTTGCATTTAAATAATTAAATTCTTGTAGAATTTTTTAAAAAAAATTGATTTTCATTTCATAAAAATGAATTTCAGATAAAATTTGACATAATTGAACACTAAAAGCATTATAACGTAAATTTTTAAAAATAATTGAATTTTGAGAAATTTTTAAATTGAAATCTTTAAAAATCTGAATTTTTCATATTGTTAACTAACAATTTTGTAGAATTAATTTTTTTCCAAAAGTTTAATTCAAATTATTCGAAGTTTTTATATATTTCATTGGAGAATTTCCGAATAATCGATGAAATTTCGAAAAACTTTAATTGTGAACAAATACATTTGGAAATTCGCAGAATTTTTTTTAAAAAGTTCTAGAAAATAATAGTTGAATTAAAATGATGAAAATAATTTTGAAGAAGTTAGAGTAAAAATACTTTTTATAGTAGAAAATAATGACCTTATAACTCGATCATCTTTAATTATTATAAATTATGAAGAAAGTGATAACTTCGAGTCGAAGACTCGGAGTTTATCACTTTCTTCATAATTTATAATAATATTCTCATAAATTTTTGAATATTTGTCCCCTTTTTAAGGAAAAAATTTCCCTTTTCACCTTTTTTTTTTAGAGAAAAAAGATACAGTGATGCCTGAGAAATTGAAAATTGAAAATTAAAAAGAAAATTAATTTTTGTTTAGTAAAACATTTTTTTCCGGATGCAGGAAAAAAAAGTCGTGTTGATATATTAATTGCAGGTTATTAGTAATGTCAGTTGTGCCATTTATAAAAGAAGTGAAAGAAAATGACGTCTGTGAAATGTTGAGAGGATGGTTGAGGGGAAAAAAAGTGGGGTTGTACCTGAATCAAGATAGAAGAGAGGCCATGGGGGTGACGATGCTTTTCAAGTTGACGAAAAATTGCAGAAAGCTTCATACTGCAAGAGGAGAAAAAAAGCCATCATGCCTGATAAATAAAATGTTAGAATGACTGTCTGCTCGCTTATACTTTCATTTCCCGAGTGTGCATTCCTTCATTCACACGCCAGTTATTATAAATGTACGCATCTTCCCACATTTCCCATTTCTACACAAATCTCTAACTATTTTTATATCAACAATTTTTTTATATTAACAAATTTTTTCAATTTAGATATTTTGGGTAAAAAAAATATCTATTTTTATCTAATTATCTATTTTATTTGTCAAGAAAAAAAATGCTAAGTTATTTTATAGTAGAGAAAATTATTTTCTTTTGAGAATTTAGTTAATTAATAGTTAATCTTAAAAATATGCACAAAAATTCTTATAAAATTATATACTAAATAAAAATTCTTAACTTGAGACATCATACAGAAATTTTTGTCTGACTAAAAACTACTTATACTACTATAGAAGTAACTATATTCATTCATTTTCTATGAATATTTTTGTCCGACTATAATTTTAATAAAAACTCTTGAAAGAATTTTGAATTCCGAAGAACAAGAAAAGAGAAACATCGAAGAATATAAAAAGAACATTACAGAATTAGAAGGTAGAAAAAAAAACAGTTGACCAGATATTTAACTCAATTCGCACAATGTTTTGATGGCATTGACCCGATGTTGTCAATTTAGTGTATATAGGCACTGGTGTCTGCATGGTACTTATTTCAGTCGACAAGGGTTAAGACACCGATCCACCCCATATAGACGAATACGTAACTAAGTCGTTGTATTACGTAAGAGTCGAGCATAGAGGCCGTATGGGGTTGATTTACCCCTATATGGATGTGGAGGAAAGGGAAAAGCAAGGGGTTGCTCGTACCACCTTTGTTACGCAAGTGTTTTGTACGTGTTCACGTCCTACACAGAATCCGCACCCTATCTGCATGCTCAAGTGCATATGGCTCTCCCATGTGATGCATTTTTTCTCTGTGGCACATTCTACGCACGCGTTTAAATTTATATGTCTACGTTACACACATTGTGTGCAAGAATCGAGTGAAGAAAATCATTCCACTTTTTTTATTTCATCATTTTTTTTTAAATAAGTGAATTCTTGCGAAGAATTTTATGAAAATCTACTTAAATAATTGGTTTTTTGTGAAAAAAAATCATTTCAAAAAATTTTATTAAAAATATTAAAATTTTTTCCAATAAATTTCTTAAAATTTGTTAAAATAATTTTTTTATTTCAACTGTTAACAAATTGAAAGTAGAATAAATTCTCAAACATGGAAAAAAGTAGCTTTTAGTGTAACAAATAAAAAAGTATCCAAATAGCAAATCATTAGTAGCAAATCATTATCAAGGTAGTAAATAGTAGGTTATAGTAGGTGAACACGAGGCCTGCAATTTAAGTGTTCAATTAATACTAATGCAAAAATGGAAATTTTCCATGACATACAGAAACTGGAATTTATCAAAGACCTTCCAAACAATGAAATACAGTAAAAGTTATTCTTCCCATGTCTCATCATTATTTCCTTTTTACATAATATTTCCTTCCAAGATGGGTCTTAGTTTTCTAAAATGGAAAGCATGGGGTGACTCAGGAAACAGGAGATATTACCAGAGAGCAAAGAGTAGGTAAAAAGTAAAGAAAAAAAAACAGAAAAAATAAAAAGAAGAGAAGTAAAGTCCCTCCATAAGCTTACGATAATTTTCCAGTATTTACGGCCAGTGCGGTCTCACGCGGTGCTATTATTCACTAACCATAAGGCAAAACAGAGCACGCGTGCAGGACGAGATGTTAAAGAACAATAAAATTGAACGATGCTTATGGCAAAAATGAACAAGTAGAATAAAAAAAAATATATAAAATAAATAAAAAATAATGTAAGAGAAAATTATTTCTATGTAAAATAAATTAACTACATTTTTTAATAACTTGTTTCAAACAAAAATATTTATCAAATGAATCTAAAATTCTAGATAACTTCTAAGGAAAAAAAGTCTTTTTTTACCATCATAATGCTTTCTTATTATTTGACCTTTACTTTTCCAACATTTCAAAAAAAAGGAAAATCAGACAAAATGTTATTGTTTCATCCCCCAAATTATATAATTATAAATCATAACTTATTAGAATTTCATGCTACGCAAAAGTTTCTAAGGGAAAAGTTGTCTGATTTTACCCAAAATTTAATAAAAAAAAGCAGAGAAACAGATTTAAATAAAAATTTCCAAAAATACTAGAGTTTGGAATTCTCAAAGCCAATAAATCTCCATTTTTTGTACTTTTCTGGAAAAAAGTCATAACTTTTTAGAATTTTGTGCAACGCAAAAGTGTATAAAGGAAAAGTTGTTTGATTTTGCTCAAAATTTAAGGAAAAAAGCAGAAAAATAAATTTTACTAAAAATTTACAAAAATACCAATGTTTGAAACTTTTAAAGCAACAAATCTCAATTTGTTGTACCTTTCTGGAAAAAAGTCATAACTTTTTAGAATTTTGTGCTACGCAAAAGTGTCTAAAGGAAAAGTTGTTTGATTTTACCCAAAATTTAATAAAAAAAGAAGATAAACAGATTTTAATAAAAATTTACAAAAATACTAATGTTTGAAATTTTTGAAGCAATAAATCTCAATTTTTTGTACTTTTCTGGAAAAAAGTCATAACTTTTTAGAATTTTGTGCTACGCAAAAGTGTCTAAAGGAAAAGTTGTTCGTTATTGACCAAAATTTAAGGAAAAAAGCAGAAAAAAAGATTTTAATAAAAATTTACAAAAATACCAGAGTTTGGAATTCTCAAAGCCAATAAATCTCCATTTTTTGTACTTTTCTGGAAAAAAGTCATAACTTTTTAGAATTTTGTGCTACGCAAAAGTGTCTAAAGGAAAAGTTGTTCGTTTTTTACCAAAATTTAAGGAAAAAAGCAGAAAAAAAGATTTTAATAAAAATTTACAAAAATACCAGAGTTTGGAATTCTCAAAGCCAATAAATCTCCATTTTTTGTACTTTTCTGGAAAAAAGTCATAACTTTTTAGAATTTTGTGCTACGCAAAAGTGTTTAAAGGAAAAGTTGTTTGATTTTGCTCAAAATTTAAGAAAAAAGCAGAAAAATAAATTTTACTAAAAATTTACAAAAATACCAATGTTTGAAACTTTTAAAGCAACAAATCTCAATTTGTTGTACCTTTCTGGAAAAAAGTCATAACTTTTTAGAATTTTGTGCTACGCAAAAGTGTCTAAAGGAAAAGTTGTTTGATTTAACCCAAAATTTAATAAAAAAAGAAGATAAACAGATTTTAATAAAAATTTACAAAAATACTAATGTTTGAAATTTTTGAAGCAATAAATCTCAATTTTTTGTACTTTTCTGGAAAAAAGTCATAACTTTTTAGAATTTTGTGCTACGCAAAAGTGTCTAAAGGAAAAGTTGTTCGTTATTGACCAAAATTTAAGGAAAAAAGCAGAAAAAAAAATTTTAATAAAAATTTACAAAAATACCAGAGTTTGGAATTCTCAAAGCCAATAAATCTCCATTTTTTGTACTTTTCTGGAAAAAAGTCATAACTTTTTAGAATTTTGTGCTACGCAAAAGTGTCTAAAGGAAAAGTTGTTCGTTATTGACCAAAATTTAAGGAAAAAAGCAGAAAAAAAGATTTTAATAAAAATTTACAAAAATACCAGAGTTTTGGAATTCTCAAAGCCAATAAATCTCCATTTTTTGTACTTTTCTGGAAAAAAGTCATAACTTTTTAGAATTTTGTGACACGCAAAAGTGTCTAAAGGAAAATTTGTTCGTTTTTTACCAAAATTTAAGGAAAAAAGCAGAGAAACAGATTTTCATAAAAATTTACAAAAATACCAGAGTTTGGAATTCTCAAAGCCAATAAATCTCCATTTTTTGTACTTTTCTGGAAAAAAGTCATAACTTTTTAAATTTTTGTGCTACGCAAAAGTGTCTAAAGGAAAAGTTGTTCGTTTTTGACCAAAATTTAAGGAAAAAAGCAGAGAAACAGATTTAAATAAAAATTTACAAAAATACCAGAGTGTGGAATTCTCAAAGCCAATAAATCTCCATTTTTTGTACTTTTCTGGAAAAAGTCATAACTTTTTAGAATTTTGTGCTACGCAAAAGTGTTTAAAGGAAAAGTTGTTTGATTTTGCTCAAAATTTAAGGAAAAAAGCAGAAAAATAAATTTTACTAAAAATTTACAAAAATACCAATGTTTGAAACTTTTAAAGCAACAAATCTCAATTTGTTGTACCTTTCTGGAAAAAAGTCATAACTTTTTTAGAATTTTGTGCTACGCAAAAGTGTCTAAAGGAAAAGTTGTTTGATTTTACCCAAAATTTAATAAAAAAAGAAGATAAACAGATTTTAATAAAAATTTACAAAAATACTAATGTTTGAAATTTTTGAAGCAATAAATCTCAATTTTTTGTACTTTTCTGGAAAAAAGTCATAACTTTTTAGAATTTTGTGCTACGCAAAAGTGTCTAAAGGAAAAGTTGTTCGTTATTGACCAAAATTTAAGGAAAAAAGCAGAAAAAAAAATTTTAATAAAAATTTACAAAAATACCAGAGTTTGGAATTCTCAAAGCCAATAAATCTCCATTTTTTGTACTTTTCTGGAAAAAAGTCATAACTTTTTAGAATTTTGTGCTACGCAAAAGTGTCTAAAGGAAAAGTTGTTCGTTATTGACCAAAATTTAAGGAAAAAAGCAGAAAAAAAGATTTTAATAAAAATTTACAAAAATACCAGAGTTTGGAATTCTCAAAGCCAATAAATCTCCATTTTTTGTACTTTTCTGGAAAAAAGTCATAACTTTTTAAATTTTTGTGCTACGCAAAAGTGTCTAAAGGAAAAGTTGTTCGTTTTTTACCAAAATTTAAGGAAAAAAGCAGAAAAAAAAATTTTAATAAAAATTTACAAAAATACCAGAGTTTGGAATTCTCAAAGCCAATAAATCTCCATTTTTTGTACTTTTCTGGAAAAAAGTCATAACTTTTTAGAATTTTGTGCTACGCAAAAGTTTCTAAAGGAAAAGTTGTTCGTTATTGACCAAAATTTAAGGAAAAAAGCAGAAAAAAAGATTTTAATAAAAATTTACAAAAATACCAGAGTTTGGAATTCTCAAAGCCAATAAATCTCCATTTTTTGTACTTTTCTGGAAAAAAGTCATAACTTTTTAGAATTTTGTGCTACGCAAAAGTGTCTAAAGGAAAAGTTGTTCGTTATTGACCAAAATTTAAGGAAAAAAGCAGAAAAAAAGATTTTAATAAAAATTTACAAAAATACCAGAGTTTGGAATTCTCAAAGCCAATAAATCTCCATTTTTTGTACTTTTCTGGAAAAAAAGTCATAACTTTTTAGAATTTTGTGCTACGCAAAAGTTTCTAAAGGAAAAGTTGTTCGTTTTTTACCAAAATTTAAGGAAAAAAGCAGAAAAAAAGATTTTAATAAAAATTTACAAAAATACCAGAGTTTGGAATTCTCAAAGCCAATAAATCTCCATTTTTTGTACTTTTCTGGAAAAAAGTCATAACTTTTTAGAATTTTGTGCTACGCAAAAGTGTCTAAAGGAAAAGTTGTTCGTTTTTTACCAAAATTTAAGGAAAAAAGCAGAAAAAAAGATTTTAATAAAAATTTACAAAAATACTAATGTTTGAAATTTTTGAAGCAATAAATCTCAATTTTTTGTACTTTTCTGGAAAAAAGTCATAACTTTTTAGAATTTTGTGCTACGCAAAAGTGCCTAAAGGAAAAGTTGTTCGTTTTTTACCAAAATTTAAGGAAAAAAGCAGAGAAACAGATTTTAATAAAAATTTACAAAAATACCAGAGTTTGGAATTCTCAAAGCCAATAAATCTCCATTTTTTGTACTTTTCTGGAAAAAAGTCATAACTTTTTAGAATTTTGTGCTACGCAAAAGTGTCTAAAGAAAAAAATGTTCGTTTTTGACCAAAATTTAAGGAAAAAAGCAGAGAAACAGATTTTAATAAAAATTCACAAAAATACCAGAGTTTGGAATTCTCAAAGCCAATAAATCTCCATTTTTTGTACTTTTCTGGTAAAAAGTTATAACTTTTTAGAATTTTGTGCTACGCAAAAGTGTCTGAAGGAAAAGTTGTTTGATTTTGATCGAAATTTAAGGAAAAAAGCAGAGAAACAGATTTTAATAAAAATTTACAAATATACCAGAGTCTGGAATTCTCAAAGCCAATAAATCTCCATTTTTTGTACTTTTCTGGAAAAAAGTCATAACTTTTTAGAATTTTGTGCAACACAAAAGTGTCTAAAGGAAAAGTTGTTTAATTTTACCCAAAATCTAATAAAAAAAGCAGAGAAACAGATTTTAATAAAAATTTACAAAAATACCAATGTTTGAAATTTTAAAGCCAATAAATCTCCATTTTTTGTACTTTTCTGGAAAAAAGTCATAACTTTTTAGAATTTTGTGCTACGCAAAAGTGTCTAAAGAAAAAGATGTTCGTTTTTGACCAAAATTTAAGGAAAAAAGCAGAGAAACAGATTTTAATAAAAATTTACAAAAATACTAATGTTTGAAATTTTTGAAGCAATAAATCTCAATTTTTTGTACTTTTCTGGAAAAAAGTCATAACTTTTTAGAATTTTGTGCTACGCAAAAGTGTCTAAAAAAAAAAATGTTCGTTTTTGACCAAAATTGAAGGAAAAAAGCAGAGAAACAGATTTTAATAAAAATTTACAAAAATACCAGAGTTTGGAATTCTCAAAGCCAATAAATCTCCATTTTTTGTACTTTTCTGGTAAAAAGTTATAACTTTTTAGAATTTTGTGCTACGCAAAAGTGTCTAAAGGAAAAGTTGTTCGTTTTTGACCAAAATTTAAGGAAAAAAGCAGAAAAAAAGATTTTAATAAAAATTTACAAAAATCCCAATGTTTGAAATTTTAAAGCAATAAATCTCAATTTTTTGTACTTCTCTGGAAAAAAGCTATAACTTTTTAGAATTTTTTGCTACGCAAAAGTGTCTAAAGGAAAAGTTGTTTGTTTTTGATCGAAATTTAAGGAAAAAAGCAGAAAAATAGATGTTAATAAAAATTCACAAAAATACCAATGTTTGAAATTTTTGAAGCAATAAAACTCAATTTTTTGTACTTTTCTGGAAAAAAGTCATAACTTTTTAGAATTTTGTGCTACGCAAAAGTGTCTAAAGGAAAAGTTGTTTGATTTTGATCGAAATTTAAGGAAAAAAGCAGAGAAACAGATTTTAATAAAAATTTACAAATATACCAGAGTCTGGAATTCTCAAAGCCAATAAATCTCCATTTTTTGTACTTTTCTGGAAAAAAGTCATAACTTTTTAGAATTTCGTGCAACGCAAAAGTGTCTAAAGGAAAAGTTGTTTAATTTTACCCAAAATTTAATAAAAAAAAGCAGAGAAACAGATTTTAATAAAAATTTACAAAAATACCAGAGTTTGGAATTCTCAAAGCCAATAAAACTCAATTTCTTCAACTTTTTTGGAAAAATGCCATAACTTTTTAGAATTTCGTGCAACGCAAAAGTGTCTAAAGGAAAAGTTGTTTAATTTTACCCAAAATTAATAAAAAAAAGCAGAGAAACAGATTTTAATAAAAATTTACAAAAATACCAGAGTTTGGAATTCTCAAAGCCAATAAATCTCCATTTTTTTGTACTTTTCTGGAAAAAAGTCATAACTTTTTAGAATTTTGTGACACGCAAAAGTGTCTAAAGGAAAATTTGTTCGTTTTTTACCAAAATTTAAGGAAAAAAGCAGAGAAACAGATTTTCATAAAAATTTACAAAAATACCAGAGTTTGGAATTCTCAAAGCCAATAATCTCCATTTTTTTTTTTTTTTTCCAATCTCCATTTTTTGTACTTTTCTGGAAAAAAGTCATAACTTTTTAAATTTTGTGCTACGCAAAAGTGTCTAAAGGAAAAGTTGTTCGTTTTTTACCAAAATTTAAGGAAAAAAGCAGAAAAAAAAATTTTAATAAAAATTTACAAAAATACCAGAGTTTGGAATTCTCAAAGCCAATAAATCTCCATTTTTTGTACTTTTCTGGAAAAAAGTCATAACTTTTTAGAATTTTGTGCTACGCAAAAGTGTCTAAAGGAAAAGTTGTTTGATTTTACCCAAAATTTAATAAAAAAAGAAGAGAAACAGATTTTACTAAAAATTTACAAAAATACCAATGTTTGAAATTTTTAAAGCAATAAATCTCAATTTTTTGTACTTTTCTGGAAAAAAGTCATAACTTTTTAGAATTTTGTGCTACGCAAAAGTGTCTAAAGACAAAGTTGTTCGTTTTTGACCAAAATTTAAGGAAAAAAGCAGAGAAACAGATTTTAATAAAAATTCACAAAAATACCAGAGTTTGTAATTCTCAAAGCCAATAAATCTCCATTTTTTGTACTTTTCTGGAAAAAAGTCATAACTTTTTAAAATTTTGTGCTACGCAAAAGTTTCTAAAGGAAAAATTGTTCGTTTTTTACCAAAATTTAAGGAAAAAAGCAGAAAAAAAGATTTTAATAAAAATTTACAAAAATACCAGAGTTTGGAATTCTCAAAGCCAATAAATCTCCATTTTTTTGTACTTTTCTGGAAAAAAGTCATAACTTTTTAGAATTTTGTGCTACGCAAAAGTGTTGAAAGGAAAAGTTGTTTGATTTTGCTCAAAATTTAAGGAAAAAAGCAGAAAAATAAATTTTACTAAAAATTTACAAAAATACCAATGTTTGAAACTTTTAAAGCAAAAAATCTCAATTTGTTGTACCTTTCTGGAAAAAAGTCATAACTTTTTAGAATTTTGTGCTACGCAAAAGTGTCTAAAGGAAAAGTTGTTTGATTTTACCCAAATTTAATAAAAAAAGAAGATAAACAGATTTTACTAAAAATTTACAAAAATACCAATGTTTGAAATTTTTAAAGCAATAAATCTCAATTTTTTGTACTTTTCTGGAAAAAAGTCATAACTTTTTAGAATTTTGTGCTACGCAAAAGTGTCTAAAGACAAAGTTGTTCGTTTTTGACCAACATTTAAGGAAAAAAGCAGAGAAACAGATTTTAATAAAAATTTACAAAAATACCAGAGTTTGGAATTCTCAAAGCCAATAAATCTCCATTTTTTGTACTTTTCTGGAAAAAAGTCATAACTTTTTAAAATTTTGTGCTACGCAAAAGTGTCTAAAGGAAAAGTTGTTCGTTTTTTACCAAAATTTAAGGAAAAAAGCAGAAAAAAAGATTTTAATAAAAATTTACAAAAATACCAGAGTTTGGAATTCTCAAAGCCAATAAATCTCCATTTTTTGTACTTTTCTGGAAAAAAGTCATAACTTTTTAGAATTTTGTGCTACGCAAAAGTTTCTAAAGGAAAAGTTGTTTGATTTTACCCAAAATTTAATAAAAAAAGCAGAGAAACAGATTTTAATAAAAATTTACAAAAATACCAGAGTTTGGAATTCTCAAAGCCAATAAATCTCTATTTTTTGTACTTTTTCTGGAAAAAAAGTCATAACTTTTTAGAATTTTGTGCTACGCAAAAGTTTCTAAAGGAAAAGTTGTTTGATTTTACCCAAAATTAAATAAAAAAAGCAGAAAAACAGATTTTAATAAAAATTTACAAAAATACCAGAGTTTGGAATTCTCAAAGCCAATAAATCTCCATTTTTTGTACTTTTCTGGAAAAAAGTCATAACTTTTTAGAATTTTGTGCTACGCAAAAGTGTCTAAAGGAAAAGTTGTTCGTTATTGACCAAAATTTAAGGAAAAAAGCAGAAAAATAAATTTTACTAAAAATTTACAAAAATACCAATGTTTGAAACTTTTAAAGCAACAAATCTCAATTTGTTGTACCTTTCTGGAAAAAAGTCATAACTTTTTAGAATTTTGTGCTACGCAAAAGTGTCTAAAGGAAAAGTTGTTTGATTTTACCCAAAATTTAATAAAAAAAGAAGATAAACAGATTTTACTAAAAATTTACAAAAATACCAATGTTTGAAATTTTTAAAGCAATAAATCTCAATTTTTTGTACTTCTCTGGAAAAAAGCTATAACTTTTTAGAATTTTTTGCTACGCAAAAGTGTCTAAAGGAAAAGTTGTTTGTTTTTGATCGAAATTTAAGGAAAAAAGCAGAAAAATAGATTTTAATAAAAATTTACAAAAATACCAATGTTTGAAATTTTTGAAGCAATAAAACTCAATTTTTTGTACTTTTCTGGAAAAAAGTCATAACTTTTTAGAATTTTGTGCTACGCAAAAGTGTCTAAAGGAAAAGTTGTTTGATTTTGATCGAAAATTTAAGGAAAAAAGCAGAGAAACAGATTTTAATAAAAATTTACAAATATACCAGAGTCTGGAATTCTCAAAGCCAATAAATCTCCATTTTTTGTACTTTTCTGGAAAAAAGTCATAACTTTTTAGAATTTCGTGCAACGCAAAAGTGTCTAAAGGAAAAGTTGTTTAATTTTACCCAAAATTTAATAAAAAAAGCAGAGAAACAGATTTTAATAAAAATTTACAAAAATACCAGAGTTTGGAATTCTCAAAGCCAATAAAACTCAATTTCTTCAACTTTTTGGAAAAATGCCATAACTTTTTAGAATTTCGTGCAACGCAAAAGTGTCTAAAGGAAAAGTTGTTTAATTTTACCCAAAATTTAATAAAAAAAAGCAGAGAAACAGATTTTAATAAAAATTTACAAAAATACCAGAGTTTGGAATTCTCAAAGCCAATAAATCTCCATTTTTTGTACTTTTCTGGAAAAAAGTCATAACTTTTTAGAATTTTGTGACACGCAAAAGTGTCTAAAGGAAAATTTGTTCGTTTTTTACCAAAATTTAAGGAAAAAAGCAGAAAAAAAGATTTTAATAAAAATTTACAAAAATACCAGAGTTTGGAATTCTCAAAGCCAATAAATCTCCATTTTTTGTACTTTTCTGGAAAAAAGTCATAACTTTTTAGAATTTTGTGCTACGCAAAAGTGTCTAAAGGAAAAGTTGTTTGATTTTGATCGAAAATTTAAGGAAAAAAGCAGAGAAACAGATTTTAATAAAAATTTACAAAAATACCAATGTTTGAAACTTCTAAAGCAACAAATCTCAATTTGTTGTACCTTTCTGGAAAAAAGTCATAACTTTTTAGAATTTTGTGCTACGCAAAAGTGTCTAAAGGAAAAGTTGTTTGATTTTACCCAAAATTTAATAAAAAAAGCAGAGAAACAGATTTTACTAAAAATTTACAAAAATACCAATGTTTGAAATTTTTAAAGCAATAAATCTCAATTTTTTGTACTTTTCTGGAAAAAAGTCATAACTTTTTAGAATTTTGTGCTACGCAAAAGTGTCTAAAGACAAAGTTGTTCGTTTTTGACCAAAATTTAAGGAAAAAAGCAGAGAAACAGATTTTAATAAAAATTTACAAAAATACCAGAGTTTGGAATTCTCAAAGCCAATAAATCTCCATTTTTTGTACTTTTCTGGAAAAAAAGTCATAACTTTTTAGAACTTTGTGACACGCAAAAGTGTCTAAAGGAAAATTTGTTCGTTTTTTACCAAAATTTAAGGAAAAAAGCAGAGAAACAGATTTTCATAAAAATTTACAAAAATACCAGAGTTTGGAATTCTCAAAGCCAATAAATCTCCATTTTTTGTACTTTTCTGGAAAAAAGTCATAACTTTTTAAATTTTTGTGCTACGCAAAAGTGTCTAAAGGAAAAGTTGTTCGTTTTTTACCAAAATTTAAGGAAAAAAGCAGAAAAAAAAATTTTAATAAAAATTTACAAAAATACCAGAGTTTGGAATTCTCAAAGCCAATAAATCTCCATTTTTTGTACTTTTCTGGAAAAAAGTCATAACTTTTTAGAATTTTGTGCTACGCAAAAGTGTCTAAAGGAAAAGTTGTTCGTTATTGACCAAAACTTAAGGAAAAAAGCAGAAAAAAAGATTTTAATAAAAATTTACAAAAATACCAGAGTTTGGAATTCTCAAAGCCAATAAATCTCCATTTTTTGTACTTTTCTGGAAAAAAGTCATAACTTTTTAGAATTTTGTGCTACGCAAAAGTGTCTAAAGGAAAAGTTGTTCGTTTTTTACCAAAATTTAAGGAAAAAAGCAGAGAAACAGATTTTAATAAAAATTTACAAAAATACCAGAGTTTGGAATTCTCAAAGCCAATAAATCTCCATTTTTTGTACTTTTCTGGAAAAAAGTCATAACTTTTTAGAATTTTGTGCTACGCAAAAGTGTCTAAAGAAAAAATGTTCGTTTTTAACCAAAATTTAAGGAAAAAAGCAGAGAAACAGATTTTAACAAAAATTTACAAAAATACCAGAGTTTGGAATTCTCAAAGCCAATAAATCTCCATTTTTTGTACTTTTCTGGAAAAAAGTCATAACTTTTTAGAATTTTGTGCAACGCAAAAGTGTCTAAAGGAAAAGTTGTTTAATTTTGATCGAAATTTAAGGAAAAAAGCAGAGAAACAGATTTTAATAAAAATTTACAAAAATACCAATGTTTGAAACTTCTAAAGCAATAAATCTCAATTTGTTGTACTTTTCTGGAAAAAAGTCATAACTTTTTAGAATTTTGTGCTACGCAAAAGTGTCTAAAGGAAAAGTTGTTTGATTTTACCAAAATTTAATAAAAAAAGCAGAGAAACAGATTTTACTAAAAATTTACAAAAATACCAATGTTTGAAATTTTTAAAGCAATAAATCTCAATTTTTTGTACTTTTCTGGAAAAAAGTCATAACTTTTTAGAATTTTGTGCTACGCAAAAGTGTCTAAAGACAAAGTTGTTCGTTTTTGACCAAAATTTAAGGAAAAAAGCAGAGAAACAGATTTTAATAAAAATTTACAAAAATACCAGAGTTTGGAATTCTCAAAGCCAATAAATCTCCATTTTTTGTACTTTTCTGGAAAAAAGTCATAACTTTTTAGAATTTTGTGACACGCAAAAGTGTCTAAAGGAAAATTTGTTCGTTTTTTACCAAAATTTAAGGAAAAAAGCAGAGAAACAGATTTTCATAAAAATTTACAAAAATACCAGAGTTTGGAATTCTCAAAGCCAATAAATCTCCATTTTTTGTACTTTTCTGGAAAAAAGTCATAACTTTTTAAATTTTTGTGCTACGCAAAAGTGTCTAAAGGAAAAGTTGTTCGTTTTTTACCAAAATTTAAGGAAAAAAGCAGAAAAAAAGATTTTAATAAAAATTTACAAAAATACCAGAGTTTGGAATTCTCAAAGCCAATAAATCTCAATTTTTTGTACTTTTCTGGAAAAAAGTCATAACTTTTTAGAATTTTGTGCTACGCAAAAGTGTCTAAAGGAAAAGTTGTTCGTTTTTGACCAAAACTTAAGGAAAAAAGCAGAAAAAAAGATTTTAATAAAAATTTACAAAAATACCAGAGTTTGGAATTCTCAAAGCCAATAAATCTCAATTTTTTGTACTTTTCTGGAAAAAAGTCATAACTTTTTAGAATTTTGTGCTACGCAAAAGTGTCTAAAGGAAAAGTTGTTCGTTTTTTACCAAAATTTAAGGAAAAAAGCAGAGAAACAGATTTTAATAAAAATTTACAAAAATACCAGAGTTTGGAATTCTCAAAGCCAATAAATCTCCATTTTTTGTACTTTTCTGGAAAAAAGTCATAACTTTTTAGAATTTTGTGCTACGCAAAAGTGTCTAAAGAAAAAGTTGTTCGTTTTTGACCAAAATTTAAGGAAAAAAGCAGAGAAACAGATTTTAATAAAAATTTACAAAAATACCAGAGTTTGGAATTCTCAAAGCCAATAAATCTCCATTTTTTGTACTTTTCTGGAAAAAAGTCATAACTTTTTAGAATTTCGTGCTACGCAAAAGTGTCTAAAGGAAAAGTTGTTTAATTTTACCCAAAATTTAATAAAAAAAAGCAGAGAAACAGATTTTAATAAAAATTTACAAAAATACCAGAGTTTGGAATTCTCAAAGCCAATAAAACTCAATTTTTTCAACTTTTTTGGAAAAAATGCCATAACTTTTTAGAATTTTGTGCTACGCAAAAGTGTCTAAAGGAAAAGTTGTTTAATTTTACCCAAAATTTAATAAAAAAAAGCAGAGAAACAGATTTTAATAAAAATTTACAAAAATACCAGAGTTTGGAATTCTCAAAGCCAATAAATCTCCATTTTTTGTACTTTTCTGGAAAAAAGTCATAACTTTTTAGAATTTTGTGCTACGCAAAAGTGTCTAAAGGAAAATTTGTTCGTTTTTTACCAAAATTTAAGGAAAAAAGCAGAGAAACAGATTTTCATAAAAATTTACAAAAATACCAGAGTTTGGAATTCTCAAAGCCAATAAATCTCCATTTTTTGTACTTTTCTGGAAAAAAGTCATAACTTTTTAAATTTTTGTGCTACGCAAAAGTGTCTAAAGGAAAAGTTGTTCGTTTTTGACCAAAATTTAAGGAAAAAAGCAGAAAAATAAATTTTACTAAAAATTTACAAAAATACCAATGTTTGAAATTTTAAAGCAATAAATCTCAATTTGTTGTACCTTTCTGGAAAAAAGTCATAACTTTTTAGAATTTTGTGCTACGCAAAAGTGTCTAAAGGAAAAGTTGTTTGATTTTACCCAAAATTTAATAAAAAAGAAGATAAACAGATTTTACTAAAAATTTACAAAAATACCAATGTTTGAAATTTTTAAAGCAATAAATCTCAATTTTTTGTACTTCTCTGGAAAAAAGCTATAACTTTTTAGAATTTTGTGCTACGCAAAAGTGTCTAAAGGAAAAGTTGTTTGTTTTTGATCGAAATTTAAGGAAAAAAGCAGAGAAACAGATTTTAATAAAAATTTACAAAAATACCAGAGTTTGGAATTCTCAAAGCCAATAAATCTCCATTTTTTGTACTTTTCTGGAAAAAAGTCATAACTTTTTAGAATTTTGTGCTACGCAAAAGTGTCTAAAGGAAAATTTGTTCGTTTTTTACCAAAATTTAAGGAAAAAAGCAGAAAAAAAGATTTTAATAAAAATTTACAAAAATACCAGAGTTTGGAATTCTCAAAGCCAATAAATCTCCATTTTTTGTACTTTTCTGGAAAAAAGTCATAACTTTTTAGAATTTTGTGCTACGCAAAAGTGTCTAAAGGAAAAGTTGTTTGATTTTGATCGAAATTTAAGGAAAAAAGCAGAGAAAACAGATTTTAATAAAAATTTACAAAAATACCAATGTTTGAAACTTTTAAAGCAACAAATCTCAATTTGTTGTACCTTTCTGGAAAAAAGTCATAACTTTTTAGAATTTTGTGCTACGCAAAAGTGTCTAAAAGAAAAGTTGTTTGATTTTACCCAAAATTTAATAAAAAAAGCAGAGAAACAGATTTTACTAAAAATTTACAAAAATACCAATGTTTGAAATTTTTAAAGCAATAAATCTCAATTTTTTGTACTTTTCTGGAAAAAAGTCATAACTTTTTAGAATTTTGTGCTACGCAAAAGTGTCTAAAGACAAAGTTGTTCGTTTTTGACCAAAATTTAAGGAAAAAAGCAGAGAAACAGATTTTAATAAAAATTTACAAAAATACCAGAGTTTGGAATTCTCAAAGCCAATAAATCTCCATTTTTTGTACTTTTCTGGAAAAAAGTCATAACTTTTTAGAACTTTGTGACACGCAAAAGTGTCTAAAGGAAAATTTGTTCGTTTTTTACCAAAATTTAAGGAAAAAAGCAGAGAAACAGATTTTCATAAAAATTTACAAAAATACCAGAGTTTGGAATTCTCAAAGCCAATAAATCTCCATTTTTTGTACTTTTCTGGAAAAAAGTCATAACTTTTTAAATTTTTGTGCTACGCAAAAGTGTCTAAAGGAAAAGTTGTTCGTTTTTTACCAAAATTTAAGGAAAAAAGCAGAAAAAAAAAATTTTAATAAAAATTTACAAAAATACCAGAGTTTGGAATTCTCAAAGCCAATAAATCTCCATTTTTTGTACTTTTCTGGAAAAAAGTCATAACTTTTTAGAATTTTGTGCTACGCAAAAGTGTCTAAAGGAAAAGTTGTTCGTTATTGACCAAAACTTAAGGAAAAAAGCAGAAAAAAAGATTTTAATAAAAATTTACAAAAATACCAGAGTTTGGAATTCTCAAAGCCAATAAATCTCCATTTTTTGTACTTTTCTGGAAAAAAGTCATAACTTTTTAGAATTTTGTGCTACGCAAAAGTGCCTAAAGGAAAAGTTGTTCGTTTTTTACCAAAATTTAAGGAAAAAAGCAGAGAAACAGATTTTAATAAAAATTTACAAAAATACCAGAGTTTGGAATTCTCAAAGCAATAAATCTCCATTTTTTGTACTTTTCTGGAAAAAAGTCATAACTTTTTAGAATTTTGTGCTACGCAAAAGTGTCTAAAGAAAAAAAATGTTCGTTTTTGACCAAAATTTAAGGAAAAAAGCAGAGAAACAGATTTTAACAAAAATTCACAAAAATACCAGAGTTTGGAATTCTCAAAGCCAATAAATCTCCATTTTTTGTACTTTTCTGAAAAAAGTCATAACTTTTTAGAATTTCGTGCAACGCAAAAGTGTCTAAAGGAAAAGTTGTTTAATTTTACCCAAAATTTAATAAAAAAAGCAGAGAAACAGATTTTAATAAAAATTTACAAAAATACCAGAGTTTGGAATTCTCAAAGCCAATAAAACTCAATTTTTTCAACTTTTTTGGAAAAATGCCATAACTTTTTAGAATTTCGTGCAACGCAAAAGTGTCTAAAGGAAAAGTTGTTTAATTTTACCCAAAATTTAATAAAAAAAAGCAGAGAAACAGATTTTAATAAAAATTTACAAAAATACCAGAGTTTGGAATTCTCAAAGCCAATAAATCTCCATTTTTTGTACTTTTCTGGAAAAAAGTCATAACTTTTTAGAATTTTGTGACACGCAAAAGTGTCTAAAGGAAAATTTGTTCGTTTTTTACCAAAATTTAAGGAAAAAAGCAGAGAAACAGATTTTCATAAAAATTTACAAAAATACCAGAGTTTGGAATTCTCAAAGCCAATAAATCTCCATTTTTTGTACTTTTCTGGAAAAAAGTCATAACTTTTTAAATTTTTGTGCTACGCAAAAGTGTCTAAAGGAAAAGTTGTTCGTTTTTTTACCAAAATTTAAGGAAAAAAGCAGAAAAAAAATTTTAATAAAAATTTACAAAAATACCAGAGTTTGGAATTCTCAAAGCCAATAAATCTCCATTTTTTGTACTTTTCTGGAAAAAAGTCATAACTTTTTAGAATTTTGTGCTACGCAAAAGTGTCTAAAGGAAAAGTTGTTCGTTATTGACCAAAACTTAAGGAAAAAAGCAGAAAAAAGATTTTAATAAAAATTTACAAAAATACCAGAGTTTGGAATTCTCAAAGCCAATAAATCTCCATTTTTTGTACTTTTCTGGAAAAAAGTCATAACTTTTTAGAATTTTGTGCTACGCAAAAGTTCTAAAGGAAAAGTTGTTTGATTTTACCCAAAATTTAATAAAAAAAGCAGAGAAAACAGATTTTAATAAAAATTTACAAAAATACCAGAGTTTGGAATTCTCAAAGCCAATAAATCTCCATTTTTTGTACTTTTCTGGAAAAAAGTCATAACTTTTTAGAATTTTGTGCTACGCAAAAGTGTCTAAAGGAAAAGTTGTTTGATTTTGATCGAAATTTAAGGAAAAAAGCAGAGAAACAGATTTTAATAAAAATTTACAAAAATACCAGAGTTTGGAATTCTCAAAGCCAATAAATCTCCATTTTTTGTACTTTTCTGGAAAAAAGTCATAACTTTTTAAAATTTTGTGCTACGCAAAAGTGTCTAAAGGAAAAGTTGTTCGTTTCTTACCAAAATTTAAGGAAAAAAGCAGAAAAAAAGATTTTAATAAAAATTTACAAAAAATACCAGAGTTTGGAATTCTCAAAGCCAATAAATCTCCATTTTTTGTACTTTTCTGGAAAAAAGTCATAACTTTTTAGAATTTTGTGCTACGCAAAAGTTTCTAAAGGAAAAGTTGTTTGATTTTACCCAAAATTTAATAAAAAAAGCAGAGAAACAGATTTTAATAAAAATTTACAAAAATACCAGAGTTTGGAATTCTCAAAGCCAATAAATCTCCATTTTTTGTACTTTTCTGGAAAAAAGTCATAACTTTTTAGAATTTTGTGCAACACAAAAGTGTCTAAAGGAAAAGTTGTTTAATTTTACCCAAAATCTAATAAAAAAAAGCAGAGAAACAGATTTTAATAAAAATTTACAAAAATACCAATGTTTGAAATTTTAAAGCCAATAAATCTCCATTTTTTGTACTTTTCTGGAAAAAAAGTCATAACTTTTTAGAATTTTGTGCTACGCAAAAGTGTCTAAAGAAAAGATGTTCGTTTTTGACCAAAATTTAAGGAAAAAAGCAGAGAAACAGATTTTAATAAAAATTTACAAAAATACTAATGTTTTAAATTTTTGAAGCAATAAATCTCAATTTTTTGTACTTTTCTGGAAAAAAGTCATAACTTTTTAGAATTTTGTGCTACGCAAAAGTGTCTAAAGGAAAAATTGTTTGCTTTTACCCAAAATTTAATAAAAAAAGCAGAGAAACAGATTTTACTAAAAATTTACAAAAATACCAGAGTTTGGAATTCTCAAAGCCAATAAATCTCCATTTTTTGTACTTTTCTGGAAAAAAGTCATAACTTTTTAGAATTTTGTGCTACGCAAAAGTGTCTAAAGAAAAAGATGTTCGTTTTTGACCAAAATTTAAGGAAAAAAGCAGAGAAACAGATTTTAATAAAAATTTACAAAAATACTAATGTTTGAAATTTTTGAAGCAATAAATCTCAATTTTTTGTACTTTTCTGGAAAAAAGTCATAACTTTTTAGAATTTTGTGCTACGCAAAAGTGTCTAAAGAAAAAAATGTTCGTTTTTGACCAAAATTGAAGGAAAAAAGCAGAGAAACAGATTTTAATAAAAATTTACAAAAATACCAGAGTTTGGAATTCTCAAAGCCAATAAAACTCAATTTCTTCAACTTTTTTGGAAAAATGCCATAACTTTTTAGAATTTTGTGCTACGCAAAAGTGTCTAAAGGAAAAGTTGTTTGATTTTGATCGAAATTTAAGGAAAAAAGCAGAGAAACAGATTTTAATAAAAATTTACAAATATACCAGAGTCTGGAATTCTCAAAGCCAATAAATCTCCATTTTTTGTACTTTTCTGGAAAAAAGTCATAACTTTTTAGAATTTTGTGCAACACAAAAGTGTCTAAAGGAAAAGTTGTTTAATTTTACCCAAAATTAATAAAAAAAGCAGAGAAACAGATTTTAATAAAAATTTACAAAAATACCAATGTTTGAAATTTTCAAAGCCAATAAATCTCCATTTTTTGTACTTTTCTGGAAAAAAGTCATAACTTTTTAGAATTTTGTGCTACGCAAAAGTGTATAAAAAAAAAGATGTTCGTTTTTGACCAAAATTTAAGGAAAAAAGCAGAGAAACAGATTTTAATAAAAATTTACAAAAATACCAGAGTTTGGAATTCTCAAAGCCAATAAATCTCCATTTTTTGTACTTTTCTGGTAAAAAGTTATAACTTTTTAGAATTTTGTGCTACGCAAAAGTGTCTAAAGGAAAAGTTGTTCGTTTTTGACCAAAATTTAAGGAAAAAAGCAGAAAAAAAGATTTTAATAAAAATTTACAAAAATACCAGAGTTTGGAATTCTCAAAGCCAATAAATCTCCATTTTTTGTACTTTTCTGGAAAAAAGTCATAACTTTTTAGAATTTTGTGCAACGCAAAAGTGTCTAAAGGAAAACTTGTTTGATTTTGATCGAAATTTAAGGAAAAAAGCAGAGAAACAGATTTTAATAAAAATTTACAAATATACCAGAGTCTGGAATTCTTAAAGCCAATAAATCTCCATTTTTTGTACTTTTCTGGAAAAAAGTCATAACTTTTTAGAATTTTGTGCTACGCAAAAGTGTCTAAAGAAAAAAATGTTCGTTTTTGACCAAAATTTAAGGAAAAAAGCAGAAAAAAAGATTTTAATAAAAATTTACAAAAATACCAGAGTTTGGAATTCTCAAAGCCAATAAATCTCAATTTTTTGTACTTTTCTGGAAAAAAGTCATAACTTTTTAGAATTTTGTGCTACGCACAAGTGCCTAAAGGAAAAGTTGTTTGATTTTGATCGAAATTTAAGGAAAAAGCAGAGAAACAGATTTTAATAAAAATTTACAAAAATACCAGAGTTTGGAATTCTCAAAGCCAATAAAACTCAATTTCTTCAACTTTTTTGGAAAAATGCCATAACTTTTTAGAATTTTGTGCTACGCAAAAGTGTCTAAAGGAAAAGTTGTTTGATTTTGATCGAAATTTAAGGAAAAAAGCAGAGAAACAGATTTTAATAAAAATTTACAAATATACCAGAGTCTGGAATTCTCAAAGCCAATAAATCTCCATTTTTTGTACTTTTCTGGAAAAAAGTCATAACTTTTTAGAATTTTGTGCAACACAAAAGTGTCTAAAGGAAAAGTTGTTTAATTTTACCCAAAATTTAATAAAAAAAGCAGAGAAACAGATTTTAATAAAAATTTACAAAAATACCAATGTTTGAAATTTTCAAAGCCAATAAATCTCCATTTTTTGTACTTTTCTGGAAAAAAGTCATAACTTTTTAGAATTTTGTGCTACGCAAAAGTGTATAAAAAAAAAGATGTTCGTTTTTGACCAAAATTTAAGGAAAAAAGCAGAGAAACAGATTTTAATAAAAATTTACAAAAATACCAGAGTTTGGAATTCTCAAAGCAATAAATCTCCATTTTTTGTACTTTTCTGGTAAAAAGTTATAACTTTTTAGAATTTTGTGCTACGCAAAAGTGTCTAAAGGAAAAGTTGTTCGTTTTTGACCAAAATTTAAGGAAAAAAGCAGAAAAAAAGATTTTAATAAAAATTTACAAAAATACCAGAGTTTGGATTTCTCAAAGCCAATAAATCTCCATTTTTTGTACTTTTCTGGAAAAAAGTCATAACTTTTTAGAATTTTGTGCAACGCAAAAGTGTCTAAAGGAAAACTTGTTTGATTTTGATCGAAATTTAAGGAACAAAGCAGAGAAACAGATTTTAATAAAAATTTACAAATATACCAGAGTCTGGAATTCTTAAAGCCAATAAATCTCCATTTTTTGTACTTTTCTGGAAAAAAGTCATAACTTTTTAGAATTTTGTGCTACGCAAAAGTGTCTAAAGAAAAAAATGTTCGTTTTTGACCAAAATTTAAGGAAAAAAGCAGAAAAAAAGATTTTAATAAAAATTTACAAAAATACCAGAGTTTGGAATTCTCAAAGCCAATAAATCTCAATTTTTTGTACTTTTCTGGAAAAAAGTCATAACTTTTTAGAATTTTGTGCTACGCACAAGTGCCTAAAGGAAAAGTTGTTTGATTTTGATCGAAATTTAAGGAAAAATGCAGAGAAACAGATTTTAATAAAAATTTACAAAAATACCAAAGTTTGGAATTCTCAAAGCCAATAAATCTCCATTTTTTGTACTTTTCTGGAAAAAAGTCATAACTTTTTAGAATTTTGTGCTACGCAAAAGTGTCTAATGGAAAAGTTGTTCGTTTTTTACCAAAATTTAAGGAAAAAAGCAGAAAAAAAGATTTTAATAAAAATTTACAAAAATACCAGAGTTTGGAATTCTCAAAGCCAATAAATCTCCATTTTTTGTACTTTTCTGGAAAAAAGTCATAACTTTTTAGAATTTTGTGCTACGCAAAAGTTTCTAAAGGAAAAGTTGTTTGATTTTACCAAAATTTAATAAAAAAAGCAGAGAAACAGATTTTAATAAAAATTTACAAAAATACCAGAGTTTGGAATTCTCAAAGCCAATAAATCTCCATTTTTTGTACTTTTCTGGAAAAAAGTCATAACTTTTTAGAATTTTGTGCTACGCAAAAGTTTCTAAAGGAAAAGTTGTTCGTTTTTACTAAAATTTAAGGAAAAAAGCAGAAAAAAAAATTTTAATAAAAATTTACAAAAATACCAGAGTTTGGAATTCTCAAAGCCAATAAATCTCCATTTTTTGTACTTTTCTGGAAAAAAGTCATAACTTTTTACAATTTTGTGCTACGCAAAAGTGTCTAAAGGAAAAGTTGTTTGATATTGATCAAAATTTAAGAAAAAAAGCAGAGCAACAGATTTTATTGAAAATTTACAAAATTGCTATGGTCAGAAATTTTCAAAGTAAAAAAATCTTAATTTTTCTACTTTTATGGAAAAGAGACAATGTACAGATAGACGTCTGATTTTAGTATTAAGGATAACATATACTGAGCATATTATACAATATTTATAATACAATAATAAAGAGGAATAAATTCGAAGTGACTGGATTTTCTTTTTGAAAAAATATACGTAAGAAATTTTTTCTCCTTTTTCAAAAGTTATACGAGAAAATAATAATGAATTGTGTACTATAAGAAAATGCATATTTAAATGAAAGGCGAGAGAAAAATTTCCAGACTATTCTTTATAAATCGCTACGTACAAAAATTCATTTTCAAGTGCGTGAAAGAAAGAAAAATAAGTACTGAGAAAATTTTTCAGTAAAATATCACAATTAGAGGAGACAGAATATATATTTCTTACACGACGGACATTTTAATTTACGAGGCTTTGCTTGTCTTTTTCACTTTTTCTCTAAAAAGATATATTATTTTCTCTATTTACGCACGCGTGCGGGGATAAAAAAAAGGATTTATCCCAGACAACTCTCAAAACAAATTCTCGTTCTGTGAAAATGAATCCGCGACAAATTAAATTTGGATTTTAAAAACTATTTACCAAGAAACTAAATTATTGGGGGTTGACAAAAATTTAATCGGCGTACAGGTAAGTTGTATATTTAATACTTGTATTACTTATTTATTTAAATAAATAAACAAATCGAATTTGTTTCAAGTAATTATATTTCTAAAAAATTGTTACTTTTTCTATGCACTAAAATTATGAAGGAAATTACAAAAAAAATAAATTTTTTCTAAGTTCAATTTTTCGATATCTTTTTTTTACTACTTTTTTTTAAGTTTGAAAGCTACTTTTTGCTACTTTTTTAAAATTAATTATCGAGTGCGCAGTCTGTAAGACAATACATTTCGATGAAAGGAACTTAATTATTTTCTCTATTACTTGGGAATTTTTCAACGTGGAAGACAGTAATGATTAATAAATTTTAATTCCAAGCAAATTGAACATTTTTTTCGTTATCAAATATTGCCGACAATGTTTTTACCTCTATTTAAAAAGTGCAGCCAATTTTTCCGTATATTCAAAACTCTGGGGAGCTAATAAAAATCCTAAAGTGTACCAAAAAAAAAACTTTCGATTTTTCAAATTGAAGAGATATGCCCCAGGGGATATAGAATTTTTATTCGCCTGCGAGAGTTCTCTATTTTAAAACATAAAAATAATATTTTTTTTCGTATCAAAAATTGCATTTTCTAGATTTACACAAAAAGTAGGAAAATAAAAAAATAATTTTTTTTTTAAAGTTAAATTCAATGAACGATACAAGTATTAAAAAATTTAATTTTAAAACCCTGCGGGCATTTAATCTCGTCAGTTTTTAAATGAAAGTTATAACTATATAGTTTATTTAAAAAAGGGATTTAATGGATTAAAAAATATGCTCTATTATCAAAATCTCCATTTAGCAGAATACTCTGAAATTTTTTATTCAATTTTCAACTTCAGCTAACGAACAACGATCTGATTTTGAAAAATGTGTCAGAGGACTCTTTGTTTGGTATAAAAAAAGTTTCAGATTATTGAAAAAAGAATAGAATTCGTTTTAGAATATAAACTAATATTCTAGGCAAAAAAATGTATTTTGTGCTAAAACCAATTTTGCAATCTTTTTTAGGTTTTGAATAAATATTCAAAAGAATTCAAAAGCGGTCTCAAAATCGTAAAAAAATCTGATCGTCGCATTTAAAAAAAACATATCATCAGATCATATGATAGTTAATTTAATATTTAAAACTATCAGATAAATTTTCCAAGTTTGGTTAAAAGTTTGAAAAAAAGCAGAAATGTAAACTTGATGTTTCAATTTAATCCCCCATCTTAATCTGCAATCTTGTCACTATATTCATCTTCTCTCATCTGTGGGTGTTTATACTTCTCTCCTGTTTTAGATTCTAGTTGTTTCACTTCGACTATACATCTCTATCATCTCTCTCTCTCTCTCTATGGTCCGTACACACTATGTACTACCTTTATTGCATTAACCCAGGCCTTGGCACGTCATCACGTACGTGAAGTGAATTCTCTTCATGAGATAGGCAACAGTCTGGCGCCCCCAACATCCATGATCCACATTGATGGTTATGCACCGCACTCATTCAAGTTTCATGCCAGACTCGGATCATTGAATTTGAATCAGTGCCGGTACATAGATTTTCAAAAAAAAAAATAAATAACCGAATCTCTTTTATTTTTTCCCACACGCTGTGCTAAATCTATTCATTTTGAATTCGGAAAATGGAAATACTTGCAAATATACCTTTGATTTCTAATAGAGAAAATATTTATCAATATTATAAAAATCAAATACTTATCAAATATTTAGTAGAAAAACTGAGATCATAACTTTTTTGAATTTTGTGCTACAAAAAAGTGTCTAAAGGAAAAGTTGTTTCGTTTTGATCGAAATTTAAGGAAAAAAGCAGAAAAACAGATTTTAATAGAAATTTACAAAAATATCAGAGTTTGGAATTCTCAAAGCCAATAATTCTCCATTTTTTGTACTTTTATGGAAAACTGTCATAACTTTTCTGAATTTTGTGCTACGCAAAAGTGTCTAAAGCAAAAGTTGTTTAATTTTACCCAAAATATAATTAAAAAAGCACAAAAACAGATTTGAAAAAAATTAACAAAAATTCGAAAGTTTGAAATTTTTAAAACCAATGAATCTCAATTTTTTCTACTTTTCTGGAAAAAAATCGTAACTTTTTAGAATTTTGTGCTACGCAAAAGTGTCTAAAGGAAAAGTTGTTTATTTTTGACCAAAATTTAAGGAAAAAAGCAGAGCAACAGATTTTAATAAAAATTTACAAGAATACCAGAGTTTGGAATTCTGAAAGCCAATAAATCTCCATTTTTTCAACTTTTTTGGAAAAAAGTCATAACTTTTTTTAATTTTGTGCTACGCAAAAGTGTCTAAAGGAAAAGTTGTTTGATTTTACCCAAAATTTAAAAAAAAGCACAAAAACAGATTTTGTAAAAAATTAACAAAAATTCCAAAGTTTGAAATTTTTAAAGCCAATGAATCTCAATTTTTTCTACTTTTCTGGAAAAAAGTGATAAATTTTTGAATTTTGTTCTACGCAAAAGTGTCTAAAGGAAAAGTTGTTGGTTTTAGCCTCAAATTCAAGGAAAAATGCAGAAAAGCAGATTTTACTAAAAATTAACAAAAATATCAAAGTTTGAAATTTTCAAAGCAAATAAATAACTATTTTTTCTACTTTTCTGGAAAAAAGTCGTAACTTTTTTGAATTTTGTGCTTCGCAAAAGTGTCTAAAGGAAAAGTTGTTCGTTTTTGACTAAAATTTAAAGAAAAAAGCAGAAAAACAGATTTTAATAAAAATTTTCAAAAATACCAGAGTTTGGAATTCTGAAAGCCAATAAATCTCCATTTTTTGTACTTTTCTGGAAAAAAGTCATAACTTTTTAGAATTTTGTGCTACGCAAAAGTGTCTAAAGGGAAATTTGTTTGTTTTTGCCCAAAATTTAAGAAAAAAAGCAGAAAAACAGATTTTAATGAAAATTAACAAAAATACCAAAGTTTGAAATTTTCAAAGTAAAAAAATCTCAATTTTTTGTACTTTTATGGAAAAATGTCATAACTTTTTTGATTTTCGTTCTACAAAAAAGTGTCTAAGGGAAAAGTTGTTTCTTTTTACGCAAAACTTAAGGTAAAAAGCAGAAAAACAGATTATATTAAAAATTAACATAAAAACCCAAGGTTGGAAAAGTCTCAAAAAAGTTTTTTTTAAGGATATTAGGCTTCGCAATCTACTAAAACCTATTATTTACTACTTTTATTAAGATTTCCGACTATTTGGAAACTTTTGTTTTACACTAAAAGCTACTTTTTTCCATGTTTAAGAATTTACCCTACTTTCAATTTGTTAAAAGTTAAAATAAAAAAATTATTTTGAAAAACTTTAATAATGTTATTGGAAAAAATTCAAAAATTTTAATAAAATTCTTACGATTCAAGTATTTTTACAAATTTTTCGTAATTCAATGATTTTTACTATCTACTACTTTAATAAAAAATTTTCCAAAAGAATTGAATAATTTAGAAAAAAACGTTTATAAAATTCTTTGCAAACATTCAATTATTTTCACCAATAAAAAAATTTTCACTCAAGAATTCAATGATTTAAAACAGAATTTTCCTAATATTTTTCGAAAATAATCAATTATTTAAATAGATTTTTATAAAATTCTTCCCAAGAATTCAATTATTTTTATAAATATAATAAAGTTCTTATCTGAAATTCAATTATTTTTTAAAATATTAATAATAATCGTGGCAAGAATTCAATTATTTTTAATACAATTTTAAATGAATTCCGCGAAAAATGCAATTACTTAAAGTAATTTTTATATAATTTTTTTACTAGAATTAAATCATTATTTTCAATTTAAGTTTTAATTTTATTTCTTGAAAGAATTTAATTATTTTCAAAAATTTTAGTGAAATTCTTTGAAAAAAATTTAAATTATCTTCATGGATAATAAAATTATTTGCAGGAATTAAATTATTTTCAGAATTTTCAAAAAAATTCTTCGCAAGAATTCAATTATTTAAAAAAAAAATTAATAAACTTTGCAAAAATTTAATTATTTCTAAAAATAATAAAATTCTTCTCAGAAATACAATTATTTTTAAAAAAATTTTCTAAAATTCTTTCAATGAATTCAATTATTTAAAAATATTTTTGATTCATTTCTTGTCTTAATTTGATATCTGCAGAAGAAACTGCAATTATGAATGCAAAAATATTTCGAGAATTAGAAAAAATCTGCTTTGCATAAATATCAGGAATAGTAAGAGTAAGAGGAATTTTCTTTCTTTTGCTGTATAAATGTAAATATAGGCTTGTGACATAGAATGCACGGAATTGTATAGTTTACCCCATGTTGTTCTAATGTAAGTCTACGGTTCAAGCGACAGCACATGTTATTATTAGATGCGACTTAAAAATAAAGTACAAATTCAGTTCCATATTTTTTTTCGTGAAACCTTTTCATTTTTTCCTTGTCCCTTGAGTAGAAAAACATCGAAGAAGACGAAAAAATTTAATTTCTTATATTTATCAGAAATTTAAGATATTTAATAAGAATATAAAAATTTCATATATTTATAAATAAGAATTTTATGATTTACACTGAAAAAAAAATTCATTTGATTCAAATAACCGATTAATTGACTATTATCAATTTAAATATTAAATTGAAGCAAATAATATTTATTGTAGACTGAAAAAAGTGTATTTGATTCAAATAACCGAGTACTTGACTAAAATTATCAATTTAATTATTTAATTGAATCAAATAATATTTATTGTACACTGAAGATAAAATTTATTTGATTCAAATAACCGAGTAGACTATTATCAATTAAATGTTTAATTGAATCAAATAATATTTATTTTATTTTTAATTAAATGGTATTTACTTCAAATACTGAAATTATTGAATAAAATATGAATTGAACCATTTAATTTAATTGACATTTAATTGACACCATATTATTTGATTCAATTAAATATTTAAATTAATAATAGTCAATTAATCCGTTATTTGAATCAATTAAATATTTTTTATTCAGTGTAAGAATTTAATTTCTTATATTTAGGAAAAAATTTTAAATCTACAAGAATTTAATTTCTTATTATTAAATTTATAAGAAATGAAATTTTTTACAGCCACCCTTAAATTTTCAGTATACACCTACCTATGAGAAAAAAAAGAGTCTATGAACACAGAGGGGGGTCTCTCCATGAAACACTATAAAATACCCCGTATTATGGTTGAAAAAGAGAAGAGGGGAGTGAGGGGGGCCAAAGAGAGTTAGTTGGGGCAATGTTTCCGCGGATGCGAGGGGGAGGATGAAACGTGGTTGACGCGCGACTTACCAACAGTGCACGCGCAGTCGCCGAATCGCGCGCATCACAATATTGCATTTCTCGTTTGACTACTAAACCCCGCGAAATCCTAACCGGCACTGTGCAACGTGCAGCGCGCCGGTTATCACGTAGCATACAGTATCAATAAAGTGATAGTACCCCCCAAATAAATAAATTCCTATTATTTATTATAAAAAAAAAAAAAAATTATTTACTACCAAAAGAAATTTTTATTCATCATTTTAAGTATTTAAATTGAATTATTAATACCAATCAAACTTGAATTAAAATTTATTAAGTTATTAAAAACAATTGAACTTGAATTTAAAATTCATTAAGTTATTAAAAACAATTGAACTTGAATTAAAATTCATTAAGTTATTAAAAACAACTAAACTTGAATTAAAATTCATTAAGTTATTAAAAACAATTGAACTTGAATTAAAATTCATTAAATTATTAGAACCAAATTTGGTAAATTTTAAATAATTAAAAATTAAAATCGATTAAATTTTTAAAAACTGAAGTTGAACTAAATTATTAAAAGTAGTTATAAATAAATAATTTTATTTATATTTTTTAAATTTATTTACCAGAAATAGTTTTCTTTTGCCAAAAATTTTTAATTCAAGAGTTACTCTTTTTGTTTTTTCCCACCAATGATGTGAATTTGAGTGTTTTTGTGAAGACTAAAAAGTGTTCTATCAGTGATTTATTGTTTGAAAAAAAGAAAAATGTGTGATTAGAAAAGTTATTCAAGTGTGGGGATGTTAAAATTATTATTTATCGTTAAGTACTGAAGGACTTGGATTTTATTAAATTTCATGTAGAAGAATTACTGCACAAGGTATGTTAATAATAGAATTTTTGTCTTTGTTGACAGAAACAAACTAAAATCAGTTTATTTTTGAATTAAATTACCGCCGAGCTATTTTTGACAATATTGCTTTCTCGGAATTTACTTTGAAAATTTTTTAATATTTAATATTTTTTTAATATTTAATATTTGTTTAATATTTAATATTTGTTTAATATTTAATATTTTTTTAATATTTAATTTTTTTTTAATATTTACTAAAATATTCTATTTACAATTAAGAGATAATTACAGTTTCATAATCTATTTCCAGTTCAACTAAAGTTCTGTTATATTTCATAACAGTGTTTGTATTTTTAAATAGTCAATTATTTGCAAATACAATTTTTTTCTGCATTTTTTGAGAATTAATTATTTAGACGTACGGGAATATTTTCAAATAGAATTTCAAAAAAATGAAAATTTATAGAAAATAAAAATTTTAAACATACAAAAATAATTTTTAGTAATCAATTTACTTTGAATTAGTAAATTATAATAATAAATTAGTAGAATTTATTAGTAAAAAAAAGTTTTTTGGTAAAATTTACTAATTAATTTGGTTCTCAAGTTAAAATTTTTTTTAATTATTTAAAATTAATGTAAACAAATATGTTTTTATAATAGAAAATAATAAATATTAGTATTTATTACAAAATTAGTAGAAGTTACTATTAATTAGTTAAATTTACTAATATAAAAGCAAAAAGTCAGTTATTAATTCAAATAAGAAAACATTTTTTTTTAAATTAAAATTCAGAGTAAAAAAAAAAATTATTCGGAAGTAGAAAAATATTTTAGAATAAATTATTAAAAAGTATAAACATATTTTTAAATAATAAATTCAAACGAAAAAAGTAAATTGAAAAATAAATAAAAAAATTAATAAAATAACTATAATTCAAATAAAACTTTTCGAAAATAAAATACATTATAATCAAAAGAAACTTTCGAATGCAAAATGTTTGCATGGATTAAATTTTTTTCTGAATTTTCATAAGAGAATCATAAAAAATTGATCCCCAAATGAAAAAAAGGATTTTTATTATAATTCGGGAAAAAAACTTTAGACTATGGAATTTAAATCTGTTAATGCGTCGTTCATAAATCTAGTGCATGGTTTTTTGCCCAATTAGTGACTCCAGACTCCCCCCTAAGCGAGGATCCGTGATATTTTTTGTGAACCCTCAGCCCCATTACCTATTTTTACGTATTTTTGTTATTTACAACGGAAAAACGAACTGGTATTAATCTAAGATTCTTGTTAAGTACATACACAGATTAATTCGAATTTAAATATACCGCTTAATTTTTACCGCGATTAAAAGCCAACCTGCGGCCTTCAATTGAATTAAAGATTAGAATTGTACATATGATCAAAATTGAATTAGACATGGCGAATATACATTAATATCAAAAACGTGCTCTTGTACTTTTAATTTCAAATCCCAAATTATCTGTGAAATCCAGCAACATAATATACATAAAATGGTCCTTCGAGCCGGATATGTGTCAACGGGTGCTACAAAAATATTATTGCAAGTATCAAGAAACTATTAAAGGAAATATTTTGATTTGATGAGAACTATGGCAAACCCACGAGGCTCACCATGAGGTCAAGAACTCTGAATACTCATCAACGCCAATTAATCTCTAAGTTTCAACACTAATTGCAAGTAATAATATTCTGCGATATACACACAAGGTATAAATTTGAATTTTACAATTTTTACAACACGTGTGACACATAACCTCAACTTGAGACAAACACTCAAATTGTGTCTATTTAATGAATCAAACAAGAGCACAAATATTATTCGCCAAATACAATTACAATAATTATTAACCAATACTCGCGAGTCATCAACAATTTCAAGGCCAACGATGCATCGCTTTCGGGATTGGCAGTCAACCGTGAATTCATATACAAGGAAATTAAACGGACAAGGATAGACTGCGAGGGTACCGAACAGCATTTGCAGCGCCGGGACGACTCAACAATCAATTGATCGACAACCAAGCCGTGTACATCAAATCTGAAATCAAGGAAAGAGGACATCATTGCCGCTCGAGAATCACCGTCAAGGTCGACACAACAACAAACATTAAGATAAGTGGGCATTCCTTTACAATTTTCCTTAATCCAATATATCCTATAGTATCGTTTCGATTTGATATTTGTTATTAATTTTAATACAACAAAAATATAATAAAACAAAAAACAAAATGGCGTCTGAAAATTTAACAAAAAAACGGGGTATGCAAAAAATGAAATTAACAAGCTTTAAAAATTATTTAAATAAAATAGCGATAAATAACCCAGATCCAAATTTAGAATTGCTCGATTGTGACAAATTACAAATTAGTGAACGTTTAGACAAAATAAGAGTTACTTTTCAAACACTCGAAGAAATACAAGACGAGATTGAACTGCAAGACGGTAATACTGAAGACTGCTTGGCTTACAGGAGTGAATGTGAGGATCTTTATTACTCACTAGTTGTACAATCTAAGCAGTTTTTAGTACAGGGAATTCCTAAAGAAAAAACTAACTCGTCAATTAACACGAGTGTGGGTGTCTCAGGGCCGGCACAATTGCAGACGCAACAAATTTCACAAGTAAACAATTCAGCTACGGCCAGTTGTCAACCGGTTATAATAAAATCAACTGGTTTACAATTGCCTCAAATTGAGCCAGGGTTGCCAGATATTTCGGACTACGAACCGCGCACAGACGGCGCTGAAGTAGCCCAAAAAGCGCGGGAGTTTTCATATATATTTAAAAAAGTACACATATCGCTAATTTAATACTGACACTTTTATTTTCTATTAAATCTTTAATGTTATATATTAAATAACTTTAATATATTTTTTTAAAACATTTTAAATAATAATATAATATTTTAAATATTCAATATAAAATTTTTAAATTGAAACTTCGAAAAATTAGAAAAACGTAGCAACAGATTTACATTGTTCAAAGTTATTTTGAAATAGATCCATCAAATCTCTATATTCGTCTTCTGGTAAATCTGTCTCCATGTCCTGAACAACATTCACATCCTGATTCTCAACATCATTTTCGAGTTCATCTGAACTAAAATTTTCGTAAATGTTGCTGGTGAACCGATTTAACATGTCCCTTGACACTTCAAAATCAGTGCAGCATTTATTAAATGTTTTTAGATGGACGCACAAGCGTAACAAAGAATCCAGCATCGACAACTGCAATTTGTTCCTTTTTTTGTCTTTGATGTTATTCATAAAGCTAAATAAACGCTCCACAACAGCGTTGCTGACTGGCAAAGTGATAGCCCGCAAAGCGAACGAAGCAAGCTCTTTAAATGGATACCCCCCAATAGCATTAGAAGTATTTAAAACACAGGCCCAAAAATGTTCGATGTCAATAGTATTGACATCTTGATTCATGGGCGAATGCATGCACAAGTCAGGGAGAGTCAAAACACCTAAAGCCTGCCACTGTCGTTCCAGCAAATCTCGATCTGCAGATGGGTCTGAAAAAATTTTTAATTATTAATACACATTTAACTCTTAATATTATATTATAATATTCAAAAAAATAATTTTTGTGCAGTTGAGGAACAATTTTTTTCTATAAAGCTTTTTTTTTATAAGAAAATTGTAATTTAATAAAGAATAGAATCCATGTCTCTATATATATTGCTATTAAAAATAAACCAATATATAAATATATAATTTAAGTTAGTTAGTAAGTTGAAAAGCTCACCCAAGTCCAAAGGAAGTTGGTTAAATGTTGGTCGACCTAGTCTGGATAAAACTAATTTTGGAGAAAAGTTTTTTATCTTGTCTATGACTTTAATATTGAGAGGCATTCGATCAAGGAGTTGACGGCATAAAATTAGCAAATAATTGCCACAATTTGAACGCACAGCATTCATCGTTCTTTGGGAAATTTGCAGTGTCCTCGAGAGCTGAGAAAAGTTTTCTCCGAATTGAACTTGATCAATAGGTATTAAATTGTCGGAAGATTTCAATGCAGACTGCAACATTTCAACTTCGTCTAATCTGAGAGTTCCAGGGTTGTAGGTTTCTGCAATCGCTCTCTCCTTAACAACACGCCTGGAAATGGAATAGACTAAATTGCGGAGATCACCATAAAGCTTTGTTATGTCGGCATTAGTGTGTTCAAACGCTAAATTCATTCTATCTACATCCTTGAGTGTACTTTTTAAAAAAGTCAAGTAGAGTAAGTTTGAATCATCGTTGTACAGGTTCGACAAATTGGTTAACCTTAGATCTGTTGTATTCGTTTGTGCTTCCCTTGAAAAATATTCACGAAGATCGTACCACTGGCCTACAATTATAGATGAAACTGGAAGCCAAACTAACCAACGTGTTTTTGACAAAGACTGAAGTTTCTGAGGAGCCCTTCCTTCATGTCCAGCCTGAAAATCAAAAATATAAATTTTCCATTTAAATAAAAATAACAATCGAATACAAATAAAAAAAATGCAAGAAGCTTACCTTAAAAATCTCTGCGTATTCTTCTTGCCTTTTAGCGCTATGACAAAACCAATTGTTGGTTTCGTTCAGGATGTAAGTGAGATGTTCAGGAAGAGCTTTAAATGCATATTCTGCACACTTGTCGATACTGTGGCAAATGCATTTAACAAGTTGTAAATTTGGTAAAAGCTTCTTAAGGTGAGAATACATCGAGTTATTGTTTCCGCACATATTGGCCGCACCATCAGTACCAATAGCATGAAGTTGACTTATGGGAAGACGAATTGATTCGAGATACTTTACGAGATCAGTCGCTAATTGCTCGCCAGTACATTTAACAACTTTGACTATGCCCAGGAAGTCTGTTATCATTTTCTGAGTTGTTTGGCTGAAATAGCGGATGCAAAGTCCCATGAATTTCGTTGTAGAAACATCCGTGGATTCATCAATGATGAGAGCATACGGGGAATTCCCTACATCTGTTATGAGATCTGCTAACTGAACAGGAGCAACAACATTTGATATCAGCTTGGAACATTTTGTTCGGTGGAGTCTAAGATTTTTTAGAAATGAGTCTTTTCCTATTACTTTTAAAAGTTCTCCCAAGTGGTCAATTGTTTTCACTGGACAATGCAATGCCACAAATACTGCTAGTTTTAGTTCCGCGATTTTCATTTGGTCAGTCACAATGACACCTGAAATATAATAAAATTAGCATAAAATTTCGGTTATCAAATGAAATAATCCATATAGTTATTTATAAATTATAACATTGATTATTTTTAATTAAATCTTTTTGATTTTATTATGTACTCATAAATTACCATAATCGTGTAAATTTGCCTGTTCCTTCTTGTTTAGCGCTTTTTCTTTATCCTGGTGTTTTACTCGATTTGAATGAACAATTAAGTCACTGTGGTGGGCTCGAATATGAGTACAGCAAAGTTTGCAGTAAGCTTCGGGTTTTCCATTTGCAACATCGATTTCACTTGCAGGAGCAATCCAATCTGCAAATATTAATTAATAGTAACATACATTTTCATGTTTAGCGCTGTCGCGAATTTCAAGAAAAATTTTATCTATAAATTAAAAGGTATATTATTTCGCTTTCGTTTAAATTATTAAAAATAATTTTATTAAATATTGTGTCAAATTCTAAAAACATTAGGCTGTTAAATACAAAATATTATTAGTTTGAACAAAATTAACATATTCTGAACTATTTGTAGATATTTATAGGTTAAGAAACAAATTTATCAATATACTTACTTTTGAGGACTGATTCCTTTTCCCACTTCGGATTATAATGTTTTAAATACTTTCCCCATTTACCCATTTTCACATTTATGTTTGATCAAACTTGCCGCTCGGAACACTTTTAAACATAAAATCAAGCAAACATAGTTTACGTCAACATATCAGCAAACACAACGGTCTAACCGTACATATATGTATCAACGTAAAGCATCAGATACCGACAGCGCAAACAGGGTACAAGAATAGTATCCGTTATGTCCACTACAAGGCGCTAAGTGACAGTTCTCATTATATTTTTGATTTGAGATTCGATTTTTGTGTATTTTAAAACAAAATTTTCTAAAAGTTCAAAAATCGCAAAAAGCGCAATTTGATATAGGAAATGTAGCCCAAATCGCTACCTGTAGCGAAAATGAAATTTACGCCGCGAAATTATCCCAAAAGATAGCCCAAATCGCGCTTAGTAGCCCAATCTGGCAACCCTGAATTGAGCTGCCAAAATTCAATGGTGAACTGTCTGAATGGTTGGGTTTTAGAGACACATTCGAATCTTTAATACATAAAAACGAAGAAATTAGCTCAATTCAAAAATTTCATTATTTAATTGCTGCTCTAAAGGGAAACGCGGCGCAGGTGGTCGAGTCTTTGGAATTTTCTGCCATAAATTACACAGTAGCTTGGGACGCCTTATGCAATCGTTATAACAATAAACGACTTTTAATTCAAAATCACATAAAAACTATTTTCGATTGTGAGCCAATAGTTAAAGAATCTTCGGTACAAATTCGTAGACTATTGGATAATATTAATAAACATTTAAGAGCCTTAAATTTTTTGGGACAATCAACTGAAAATTGGGATTCATTGCTAATTTATCTCCTTACATCAAAATTAGATAATAAAACACTACGAGCATGGGAAACCGAAAAAACCGAAAATGATATTCCTACACTTAAAGACTTTGCAAAATTTTTAGAGTCACGCGCGATCCTATTAGAAACACTGGAAGTAAGCAATATGAGACATAATAAAGATTCGAAACCAAAAGTTGATAACAAAAACAATCCGCAAAATAAAAGAGCATTTTTAGCTCACAAAATAAGTTGCGCTCTTTGTAAAGAAGAGCATCATATTCAATCATGTCCTAATTTCCTTTCACTTTCAGAGCAAGAAAGAGCAGAAACAGTCAAGTCGTGCAGATTATGCCTAAATTGTCTGCGACCAGGTCATCTTCAAAGGGAATGCAGATCGCAGGGATGCAAGCAGTGTCAGGCGAAGCATAATACGCTACTGCATTTCAAATCAAGTAAATCAGAGGGTCGTGATAGTTCTTCAGCAACTGGAGAAAAAATAGTTGCATCAGTAACGTCTATACTCCATGGTGCGGAAGATGGAATTCTGTCGACGGCATTGGTCCTGGCAAAAGGATCAAAGGGGAAACAAATTTTAGCTAGGGCTTTGCTAGATACAGGGTCACAATGTAATCTCATTTCAGCAGAGCTTTGTGACAAATTAGGCCTCAAAAAAGTTCCAATTGATGTTAATATAGGTTCAATAAGTGATTGTCCTTTGGCCGTTAAACACAAATGCGAAATCGAAATTGTTTCTCGGGCAAGTTCATTTGGAATGCGAGTATCGTGTCTCGTTGTGCCCAAAATTAAATCTGACTTACCTAACCTCCCAGTCGAAGCAAGGTCGATTGGAGTTCCGTCTCATATTAAATTGGCTGACCCTGATTTTAACAAATCAGGTACGATAGACATTTTTATAGGCAATGCAATATTTTGGTCGATCATTTGTATAGGACAAATTCAATTGAATAATGAGGGTTTGTTGCTCCAAAAATCTAAACTGGGTTGGATAATTGCCGGCCCCACTCCAGGTTTATCAACAAATCAATTGCAGTGTAATTCGTTAAATGTTCAAATATCGAAAATCAATTGGGTAAATTCTGGGAGTTGGAGGAATGTTTATCGACCAATAAGGTTTACTCTTCGGAAGAGGATTCATGTGAGAAACATTTTGTCGAGAATACTAGACGTAGTGAGGATGGAAAATTCATCGTTTCTATTCCATTCAAAAACAGTATTAACAAACTAGGTGATTCTAAGAAAATGGCTGAACGTCGACTAATGAGTTTAGAAAGAAAATTGAGTAAAAACCCAGAGTTGAAAGAATCTTATCGTTCGTTCATGAGAGAATATATAAAACTAGGGCATATGTCGAAAGTAGATCAAAAAGAGGAACCAATTGTTTCATATTATTTTCCCCACCATTGTATATTTCGTCCGGACAAAGCTAAATCTAAAACGAGAGTCGTTTTTGACGGCTCTGCTGAATCCGACACGGGAGTATCATTGAATGAATTGCAGATGATTGGTCCAAATTTGCAGAGTGATTTATTCTCGATCCTTATTAGATTTCGAAAACACAAATTTGTCTTAATCGCGGACATAGAAAAAATGTACCGGCAGGTACTCATAGATCCAGACCAAAGATCGCTTCAACGCATTTTGTGGCGTTTTGAATTAAATGATCCGATAGAGGTTTATGAACTTAACACGGTGACGTACGGTACAAACCGCGGGCTCGTTTTTGGCAATCAGATGTTTGATGGCAATCGCAAATGAGTGTGAGGACACTCATCCTAATTTAGCAAAGGTTATTCGTGAGGATTTTTACGTAGACGATCTCATCACCGGCACGGAAACTGAGGAGGAAGCAGTGTCAATAGCAAGGGAAGCAATTTCTGCTTTAGCGAAGGGTGGTTTTAATCTTTGTAAATGGAACTCGAACGAGCAAAAGGTTGTCGAGAAGATCACTGGAGCAACGGAGCCCGATGATGGTGTTCATATTTTTGGAAACGAGCAAACGAAAACGCTCGGACTGATTTGGGAGACTCATTCCGATTCATTGAGGTACATTATTCGCGAATCAATTAGTAAGAAGATTACAAAAAGGCAAATATTGGCAGAAGTCGGTCAGATTTTCGATCCTCTAGGACTTCTAGGGCCATGCATAATATTGGCCAAGATTCTGTTGCAGCAACTATGGTTGGAAAAATTATCATGGGACGAGTCTCTTCCATATCGGCTGCATTGTCAGTGGCATGATTATAGAATTCAGTTGGCGGTATTAAATGATCTTCGCATTCCCAGATTAGCGATTCCCAATAGCTCAAATGTTGAAATGCATGGCTTTTCAGATGCCTCAAAGGTCGCGTATGGTGGGTGCGTTTATATCAAATCACAGGATGTTCAGGGTAAAATCTCGATTAAATTGCTTGCATCCAAATCAAGAGTTGCGCCATTGAAAGCGCAAACTATTCCTAGATTGGAATTGTGCGGCGCGGTTCTGCTTGTAAAACTGTGTAACAAATTAAAATTAGCTTTGGGAATTGAGGATATGAGGGTATTCTATTGGACTGATTCAACTATAGTATTGAGTTGGATTGGAAATCAACCAGGGAATCTTCAAACTTTTGTGTCCAATAGAGTAAGTCAAGTACAGGAAATGACTGAGTTTAAAGATTGGAGGCATGTTCCTACAAAACTCAATCCCGCTGATTGTCTGTCTCGTGGGGTAGCACCTAATCAAATGAGCAAATTGGAACTTTGGTGGTCAGGGCCAGATTTTTTATATAAAAATGAATGTGAATGGCCAGTCATGCCAACTCAAAATCAAGAGCTGCCCGACATAAAGTCCTTTCATAGTCTCAAAGAAGTTAAAATAGTAGATGATTCGATTTTTCAAAGATTTGGAAAATTATCTCGATTGATTAGAGTGGTAGCGTATTGTAGGCGGTTTATACAAAATTGCAGATCCGAGGCCGATAGGCGAGAGGGTCCATTGAGTGTTCCGGAATTATCTGAAGCAACACTTACTCTAGTCAAATTGTCGCAAAGGGTGTCTTACCAGTTGGAAATTGAGTCGTTAAAGAAAAAAGAAATAATAAAAAAAGGAAGTCTTCGTTTTTTAAGTCCGATTTTGGACGATTCTGGAATATTGAGAGTTGGGGGTAGACTTAAAAATTCAAATCTTGATCAAAATAAAAAACACCCCATGGTAATTAACGCAAATCATATTTTTGCTAGGCTTCTTCTTAATCACGAACACATAAAATACCTCCATGCACCCCCGAATTTACTACTATCAAGCGTTAGGGAAAGGTTCTGGATTGTGGGAGGGAGAAATTTAGCGCGAAAAACTGTGCACGACTGCATAAGGTGTCGTAGATTTCAACCGGAAACAATTACGCCAATGATGGGCGATCTTCCGTCGGCTCGAGTATCTCCGTCGTACCCATTTTGTAATACGGGTGTTGATTATGCCGGACCGCTCTTAATAAAAGATAAAAAAGGTCGTGGATGTAAAGTAACAAAGTGTTATGTAAGTTTGTTTATATGTCTTGTCACTAAGGCCCTACATTTGGAACTAGTCACAGACGCGACTACAGAAGCATTTGTGGCGGCCCTGAGACGCTTTGTATCGAGACGAGGAAAACCAGCTCATATATTTTCCGATAATGGAAAAAATTTTGTAGGGGGGAATAATGAGTTACAAAGACTCGGGCAATTCTTGTTGGATGAATCGAGTTCATTATGTGAAAAAATATCTGATATAAAAATTCAATGGCATTTCATTCCGGCTTACTCGCCACATTTTGGTGGCATTTGGGAAGCCGGAGTGAAGTCGATGAAATATCATTTGAAACGCGTGGCTGGAAATGCGAATTTAACTTACGAAGAGCTTAGCACTTTATTAAATCAAATCGAGGCAATACTTAATTCTAGGCCCTTGACCCAACTCTCTACCGACCCTAATGACTACAATCCTCTAACTCCTGCCCACTTTCTTATAGGAAGATCATTCACCAGCGTGGCGGATCCTGACTTAACTAATTTGAAGGAAGGCAGATTAAGCAACTGGCAGAGGGTTCAGCAGCTGCAGCAGAACGTCTGGAAACGATGGAGCAAGGAATATGTTTCGGAGTTGCAGAAGCGCACTAAATGGCAGATACCTTACCCTTCTGTCGAAGAGAACACTCTCGTACTTATAAAGGAAGATAATGTTCCTCCAGCAGCCTGGATGCTCGGACGAATAGTGCAAATGCATCCCGGAAAAGATGGAGTAAACAGGGTGGCGTCCGTGAGAACAACCAAGGGTATTGTTCGACGCGCATTGACCAAACTTTGTCCAATGCCAAAGCAATGATCTCAAGAAAAGTTATCCTTTGACAAATTATATTTTTTGAATGAAATTTATATTATTATCTTAATTATTTTTATTCAAGCCGTGAAATATTTTGACAATTGTATTTTAAATGAAATTGATATTTATGTTAATTCATTCTTTATCAAGGCCGGGGAATATGTTAAGTACATACACAGATTAATTCGAATTTAAATATACCGCTTAATTTTTACCGCGATTAAAAGCCAACCTGCGGCCTTCAATTGAATTAAAGATTAGAATTGTACATATGATCAAAATTGAATTAGACATGGCGAATATACATTAATATCAAAAACGTGCTCTTGTACTTTTAATTTCAAATCCCAAATTATCTGTGAAATCCAGCAACATAATATACAATTCTTTACAAAAAAAAAAAATAATAATTCGCCATTTTGAATCCATTATTGTTTTATTTAGAAAACTTTTATAAATTCCCAATCGTTTTTTTTATCCGATAAAAAAAAAAAAAAAAAAAAATTTTGAAAATTTTGGTATCAATTTGGTATTTGAAGTTAAGTTTTTTTTTAAGTTTATATAGTTAATTTAAAATAATTTTAATTTAATAGTGTTTGAGGAAAATTTGAACTTTCGGTAAATTTCAATTGAGTTGGTAAAAAAAAATTTTTTTTTCATTAAAAAACTTCACCTTTATAAAAAAATTTATTTTTTCCTTTTACCAAATATACCAGTTTAATGTTTACTTGTGGCCTCCACAGTTTCTATATTTACAAGGGATTAAAGAACACATGTATATTATGTGTGTGGTTTCCTGCTGCTTCAATAGAATTTTATCAACAGTAAATAAAAAATATCAATTTCCTCATGTCTTTACTGTTGAATTAATCTTTCGGCAAAAATTAACCAATCTTTTAATTTTTAAATATTTACTTAACTTCCGACAAGCGGACTCATCTATTAAAACCTACTATTTACTACTTTTTTACGATTTGCTACTATTTGGATACTTTTTTTATTTTTTACACTAAAAGCTACTTTTTTCCATTTTTGAGAATATACACTACTTGAAATTTGTTAACAGTTGAAATAAAAAAATTATTTTAACAAATTTTAATAAAGTTATTAAAAAAAATTCAAAAATTTTAATAAAATTCTTTTAAAAAATTCAATTATTTTTACAAATTTTTCGTAATTCAATGATTTTTAATATCTACTATTTTAATAAAAAATTTCCAAGAAGAATTAAATAATTTAAAAAAAAATGTTTATAAAATTCTTCGCAAGAATTCAATATTATTTTCATAAATTAAAAAACTTTCACAGGAATTCAATTATTTAAAACAGAATTTTCCTAATATTTTTCGAAATTCTCAGGAATTCAATTATTTTTTAAAATTTTAATAATAATCGTCGCAAGAATTCAATTATTTTTAATTAATTTGATAAATAATAACATTTTTTTTACAAAATTCAATTGTTTTCAAAAATTTTAATAAAATTCATTAAAACTATTCAATTATTTTCCCAAATTTTTCGTAATTTAATGATTTTTAATATCTATATCTACTATTTTAATAAAAAATTTCCTAAAAGAATTGAATAATTTAAAAAAAAATGTTTATAACATTCTTCGCAAACATTCAATTATTTTCATAAATAAAAAAAATTTCATAGGAATTCAATTATTTAAAACAGAATTTTTCTAATATTTTTCAAAAAAAAGCAATTATTTAAATAGATTTTTATTAAATTCTTCGCAAGAATTCAATTATTTTACAAAAGTTCAATTATTTTCATAAAAAGTAAAACTCATCGCAGGATTTCAATTATTTTTCATATCATTTTACATGAATTACAAATTTCAATATTCACTATTTTATATTTTTGAAAAAAATTCAATTATTTTAGAAAAAAGTAAATAAAATTCATCGCAAAAATTCAATTACTATCACGAGTAATAAAATTTTCACAGGAATTCAATTATTTGATAAACAATTTATAGAAAAGTTTTTTGAAAGAAATCAATTATTATTTAAAATATTTTAATAAAATTCTATGGAAAAAATGAATTATTTTCTAAAATTTTGATAAAATTTTTTAATAAAAATTCAATTATTTTTATAAATAATAAAATTTTTCGAAGGAATTAAATTATTTTTAATACAATTTTAAATTAATTCCACTAAAAACGCAATTATTCTTAAAAATTTGAATAAAATTCTTGGAAAAAATTCAATTATTTAAAAAAATTTTATATTACATTTATTGAATGAATTTAATTATTATAAAAAATTTGAATGCAATTCTTCGTCAAAATTCAATTATTTTAAAAAATGTTGATAAAGTTCCTGATAAGAATTCAAATTTAAGAAATATTCATGTATTTAGTAAATTATTTATTTTTGTATTTAAATAATTTAATTCTCGTATAGAACAAAAAAATGATTGAATTTTGAAAAAATTACTTTTGTAATTTTTAGAATTAAATTAATTAAATTTTACAGGAATTCAATTAAAAAATTTGTTATCAATTTCATCTCAATAACTAAATTATTTTCATAAATTATAAAATTGTTTTTAGGAATTAAATTATTTCCAAAAATAATCAAAATCATCGCAGAATTTCAATTATTCTTAAAATACTTTTAAATTAATTCCGCTAAAAAGCAATTATTCTTAAAAATTTAAGTTTTGAATAATTTTATTTATTTCAAGAAAAAAATGATTGAATTTTGAAAAAAATTACTTTTGTAATTTTTAGAAATAGTTCAATTTCAAAAATACGTTACATTGAAAGCATTTGAAATATTTTAATTCCCGTGGACAAAATAAATAGGTATTTAAATATTTATTAGAAAAAATTATTCTATTTTTGAGTGTAATTAAGAAATTATAAAAAAAATTGAGTCGTCAAATAATTTTTATTTGTGTCAAATAATTTTCATTTGTGTCAAATAATTTTTATTTGTATCAAATAATTCTTATTTGTATCAAATAATTTTTTATTTAAGCCAATTAAATAGTTAATTTGAATCAAATAATTTTCCTTTCAGTTTTTGATCAAACACCAGATTAAAGGAAAAGAAGTTTTTAAAAATTAATTTTCATTTTAAAAAAAATCATAGTAATTATCTTTTCCGAGAGAGAAAGAAAGAAAGAGAGAAAAAAAATTGAACTTCTTGTCGAATTGAATTTCTCCTGATCAGCGAGTCTGAGCGCATAGCATTGTTTTCGGTAGTTTCCTTCCGGCGCTTGATTTCCGGTTGCAAAAGCCGCCTAAGTTTCCGGCGCGCAAACTATATGATGCCTTTCAAGAATTTCACGTCGTCAATTAGACAAGTAATGAATTGGTCCGAATGTTGGGTCGGACACGGCCTTTATGTAATAAAAAAGCGCTGATGCGAGGGGTGAGGTGAAGGGGGGGGGGGGGTAAGACTTTACCTTAATTTTTGCAAGGATGGCTCGTGTTCATCTCACGTCATCATTTCATTATATTCTCTCTCCGTGAAAGATGAACGAAAAAAAGAAATAAAAAAAAAGGAGAAAAAAAATAAAACTATGAAAAAGAGTTTATGAAAGGCGTTAGAGAATGAAGGATGATGGGATTTAAAAAAGGAACTGGAACGAGAGACGCCTAAGACGTTGCATTTCGACAAGTTTTTGGAGACAATGCTCTCCTCGTTGCAATTTTTTTTTTTTTTTTTTTTGTATATGAATGCACATTGTTCTCACATTACCTATTTTTCTTGCGAGTGTATTGTAATTTCAATAATAGGGACGCTTTTTTTCTTTACTTGCCCATTAAATAAATGAGTATTAAAGTGAAAAGGCATTTTTCCCCAGTTTCACTGCGTGTGTAATTAGTGATATTCTCTTAAATTTCGAGAATTTTTATAACTGGAGTATTTTTTTTTTAAATAGCTTGTTTGATCTTTGTTCTTTTCCACATTCAGACATGAGTTTTTTCGACTTATTTTCGAAATTAGCGACAGTTACAACAGACGAGTGTAATTTAAAAATTTTATTCAAATAAGAGATAAACAGGGAATTCAGGGAAAAGTCAGGGATTATAGTTAATTAACATTTTAGAAATAATATAAACCTAGAATTGTGTTTGAAAAAAAGGGAACTAGAAACGAGATGAAGATAAAGAGATATATGTATAGTAATGGTCGGATTCATTTTGAATGAGGACTCTCGTCCACTAGACAATTGCTATATTCAACCCTGAAACCAGAGGGTAATATTAACTTATTGACTCGGGCCGAGCGGATCGTTAGGATAAGTTTACCTCGTGATTCGTCCAAATCTGTACGATATGGAAAATTTTAAATTTCAAAATACAACTAATTTTCATCAAACATTTAATAAATTTTAAATAAAAGCAATGCTCGTTGCAGCTGTTGTCGATACAAACGTGTCTCTGCAAACAGAATCGTGTTTGTTGTCGAGGGCGTTGAGAAGGTCCTTTCTAAATCCTCATACTAAAATTACCGAGGGGTTGGCTCTTCAATTAAAGTAGAAAATCACGAATAGTAAATAGATATAAAACACTCTTAGAAGCAAGTGTTGATACAAATAATTTAGACCTGTCCCTTTCGATTGCTTATTTATCCATAAAATAAAATCTAATTTTAGAAGTGGACAAAAAATCTTAACCAAAAAAAATTTTAACATAAAATTAGGAACTGTCCAAACTACGTTACCAATTTTTCGTACTTTTTAGTTATTTTTCTAAATTGATAACACAGTAAATCGTGAGGTATTAAAAAGTTAACACCAAAATTAACACCAAAAAACACTATTAACACTATTAACACCAAAACAGATTAAAATAATCAATCTTGGTGTTATTTTTTACAATGAATGAAATTTTGGTTCATTCAATTTTTTATAACTATAAAACATGAAGATATCGATAACTCCGAGTCTTCGACTCGGAGTGATCGATATTTTCATATCTTATAATAATTATAAAGATGACCAAGTAATAAAATCATTATTTTATATTATAAGAATATTATACTTCTTCAAAATTTTTTTCATTATTTCAATTGAATTATTATTTTCAAAAATTTTTAACTACAATTTTACTTAATGTCTATTATTTTTAATAATTTTCGAAAAAGTTCTTTGGCAATTTTCAAATCCATTTGTTTATAATATTCAATTTCACGAAATTTCAATTATTTATAAATTCTTTAATTAAATGCATATTAGAAAATAAAAACTTCAAATAATATAAAAGAAAATTTAAACTTTTTCAAAAAACTTAATTTCAAAATTCAATTATTTCTAAAAATTCACGCTATATTGCTCTTAATATTCAATTATTATCTAAAACTTTAACTGAAATTCATTTTTATGAAATGAAAATCAATATTTATTAAAAAATTCTACAAGAATTTAATTATTTAAATGCAAAAGTAAATAATTTATTGAATAATTGAATGTTTCTCAAAATTCAATTCTCATAAAGAATTTTAGTAAAAAATTTTTAAATAATTGAATTCTTTTGTCGAATTTTATTAAAACTTGCACGAACATAATTACTTTTTTCAAGAAATCAATTATAATTGTATGAAAAATAATTGAAGCGCTACTATGAGTTTTATTATTAGTAAAAAAAATTGAATCTTTATTAAGAAGAATTTTATTACTTTTGAAAATAATTGAATTTCTGCAATAATTTGTAACTTCTCTAAAATTAAATTTTTTTCTAGTGTTTTTAACTAAAATTCTTCAATAAATCCATTATTTTTAATAATTTTTAAAAAAGTTCTTTGAGAATTTTCAAATTCATTCGTTTACAATTCAATTTTACAAAATTTCAATTATTCAGAAATTATCCAATTAAATATATATTAGAAAAAAAAGCTTGAAATAGTTTCAATAAAAATCCTATTAAACTTTTAAAAAGAATTAATTCTACAGAATTGTTTGTCAAAAATAAGAAAAATGAAGAATTTCAATGATTTTAGTTTGGAACTTTTTCAAAATTTAATTATTTTTAAAAATCCACGTTATAATGCTTTTAATATTTAATTATTATCTAAAATTTTAACTGAAATTTATTTTTAAATTAATTTTTATTAAAAAATACCACAAGAATTTAATTATTTAAATGCAAAAGTAAATGATTTATTGAATAATTTAATGTTTCTCAAAATTCAAATCTCATAAAGAATTTTATTAATAAATTTTTAAAGAATTGAATTATTTTGTCGAATTTTATTAAAACTTGCATGAACATAATTACTTTTTTTTTCAAGGAATTCAAATACAATTCTATGAAAAATAATTGAAACGCTGCGATGAGTTTTTATGAGAATTTTCAAATTCATTCGTTTACAATTCAATTTTACAAAATTTCAATTATTTGGAAATTCTGCAATTAAATATATATTGAAAAATGAAAACTTGAAATAATTTCCATAAAAATCCTATTAAACTTTTAAAAAGAATTAATTCTACAGAATTTTTTGTCAAAAATATGAAAAATAAAGAATTTCAATGATTTTAGTTTGAAACTTTTTCAAAATTTAATTATTTCTAAAAATCCACGTTATGATGCTTTTAATATTTAATTATAATCTAAAATTTTAACTGAAATTCATTTTCATGAAATGAAAAACCATTTTTATTAGTAAATTCTACGAAAATTCATTTATTTAAATACAAAAATAAATAATTTATTAATTTCATGTTTCTTGAAATTAAATTCTCATCAAAAATGTTATCAACAAATTTTTTAAATCATTAAATTCTTTGAACGAATTTTAATAAAATTTTTAAGAATAATTTAATTTTTCGAGGAATACGATTAAAATTGCATTAAAACTAATTGAAATTCTGCAATGGGTTTTATTATTTATGAAAATAATTGAATTATTGAGAAGAAATTTATAAAAAAATTTGTAAATAATTGAATTCCTGTAAAAAATTTTATTATTTATAAAAATAATTGAATGTTTGCGTAGAATTTTATTGAAATTTTTTTTAATAATGGAATTCTTTTGGAAAATTTTATTGAAATAGTAGATATTCAAAATTATTGAATTTTAGAAAACTTTTGAAAATAATTGAAATTTTGACAAGAATTTGATTAAAATTTTGTAAAATAATTGAATATCAGAGAAGAATTTTATTATTTATAAAAAGAGAATTGAAATTTTGACGAGAATTTTTTTAAATTTTTGAACACAATTGAATTTAGTAATAATGTTACTAAGTTAGTAATGAATAATAAACAATAAATAAATACCTGTAAAATTTTTATTATTTATGAAATAAATTGAATTTTCGTGTAAAATTGTATTAAAATTTTTTTTTTAATAATTGAATTTTTTTGGTAAATTTTATGAAAATAGGAGATATTTAAAATCGTTCAATTATTCAAATTTTTGAAAGTATTTGAAATTTTAAAAAGAATTTTATTAAATTTTTTAAAAGTAATTAAATTTTTTGTGAAGAATTTTGCTATTTATAAAGATATTGTAATATCTTTTTGATAATTCAATTACAATTTTTCAAAATAATTAAATTTTGACGAAGAATTTTGCTATTCATAAAGATATTGTAATATCTTTTTGATAATTCAATTACAATTTTTGAAAATAATTGAATTTTGACGCAGAATTTTACTATTTATAAAGATATTCTCCTATCTTCATGATAATTCAATTGACATTTCTGAAAATAATTGAATTTTGGCGAACAATTTTGCTATTTATAAAGATATTCAATTATTTTTAATGTTTTATAAATATAGAAAAATTGTAATACTTTTGAAAATAATTGAATACTTGTGAAATTTGTATTATTTATCAGAATAATTGAATTTTCGCGTAAAATTATATTAAATTTTTTTTTAAATAATTGAATTCTTTTGGTGAATTTTATGAAAATAGAAGATATTTAAAATGCACAAAAATTTGCCTAGGATGGCCACCTTGGGGCCTTCTACCCTAATTATTATTAAATTATTTATTTATTTTTATTTATTTAAAAAAATAACAACAAAATTATTAAATTTGTAATCCACAGTAAATTAAAATATAAAAATTATTATTTAATCCGGAAAATCGAATTTTTAAAAAATATAATTTAAAGCTGTTTTTTTTTCGCCTCAAGTTGGTAATTATTCATCGTTTTGAAGTAATTTGGTTGAATTTAATTGCAAACGTGGTGTATAGGTTGTTTTGTGAACCCTTTGGTAACAGAGCACCAGATTCCGTTACAGAGCTTAATATCAACTGCAATTTAATACCAGACCAATAAACGCTTGCTCTTCCCGTAATTCCTATCGATAGGAAAGATAGAAAGGAGGGAGGGAGGGGGGACGGGGGACGTAATATATTTAATAAATATCTGTGTTCGGATTCATATTTTTGTTTGCTTTTGCTTTTGAAAGAGCGAATGTTTGCGACGCGGAAAATCCAATAGAAAAACACTGTTAAAGGACAGATGGTCTGTTTTATTACTAGACGAAATACAATGAGAGAGGCCCTAGTGTGCATAGAACACGAAAGACGATTTATTGTCAATGTGCGAACGCATTTGCTATATTCTCAATTCTTTTGAAGGTCGTTGCGCTCGGTTAAATTATTGATTAGAAATTTTTTTCTTTTCTTTTTTTTCTTTTTTTTTTTCTTTTTTTGAATTGAGAAAAAATAATATCTCAAATTTTATTTTTTCTTCACTTTTATTTGAATTTATTTCCCCCGAGTGGGATAAAGTTTTAAAGAGAAAAGACAAAAGTTCGAGGAGAAGAGAAGGAGATTATTTAAATGGGGAGGATGTACTTTTTCAAAATCGTAAGATTTCTAATCAAATCGATTTGACAAAGAAGTATTGTTTTTATTAAGAGAGAATTAAATAATTTTAAAAAAAATACTTATAAAATTCATTGAGAGCATTCAATAATTTTCATAAATAAAAAAATTTTCGCAAAAATTCAATTATGGTCAAAAATTTAAAAAAAATTCTCATCTGATTTTCAATTATCTTTATAAATAATAAAATTCTTCTCCAAAATTCAATTATTTTCACAAATTTTAATAAAATTCTTCAAAACCCTAACAGAATTGAATAATTTGCAAAAAATGTTTATAAAATTCTTTGTAAACATACAATTATTTTCATAAATAAAAAAATTTCCACTCAAGAATTCAATTATTTAAAATAAAATTTTTCTAATATTTTTTGAAAAACAATTTAATTATTTAAATAGATTTTCATAAAATTATTCGCAAGAATTCAATTATTTTTATAAATAATGAAATTTTTCTCAAAAATTCAATTTTTTTTTTAAATTTTAATAAGAATCGTTGCAAGAATTCAATTATTTCTTGAAATTTTAATGAGAATCGTTGCAAGCATTCAATTATTTTCACAAATAATAAAATTCGTCTCAAGAATTCAATTATTTTCAAAAGTATAATAAAATTCTTCCCAAAAATTCAATTACGGTAAAAAATTTAAAAATTTCTTGTCGAATTGACAATTATCTTTATAAATAAAAAAATTCTTATTCAAAATTCAATTATTTTCACAAATTTTAATAAAATTCTTCAAAACGATTCAATTGTTTTTCACAAATTTTTTGTAATTTATTTTTTGAAAATAAATAAATAAATAAATAAATAAATCCAGTGATTTTTAATATCTGCTATTTTCATAAAAAATTTCTTTAAAAGAATTAAATAATTTTAAAAAAATTTTTACAAAATTCTTTGCAAACATTCAATTATTTTCATAAATAAAAAAATTTTCATCCAAGAATTTTTTTTTAACAATAATTTGTTTTAAAATTGTTTAAATATTAATTCAATTTTTTATTCTTTATTAGTGATCATATAAGATTTAGTAAGTTGCAAAATTAGGAAAAAAAACTGCAACTTTCTAACTTTTTTTTTTATAACAAATTATTGTTAAAAAAAAAAAAAAAAAAAAAAACAGAATTTTCTTAATATTTTTCGAAAAAATGTATTATTTATAAATAGATTTTTTATAAAAGTCTTTGCAAAAATTCAATTGTTTAAAAACATGTAATATAGTTCTTCGCTAGAATTCAATTATTTGCTTTAAATAATAAAAATCTACGCAAGAATTCAATTATTTTTTTAAATAATAAAAATCTATACAAGAATTAATTATTTTTAAAAATAATAAAAGTCTTCGCATGATTTAAATTATTTTCAAAACTTTTAAATAAAATTCGTTGTAAAAATTCAATTATTTTCATAACTAATACAACTCATCGCAGATTTTAATTATTTTTAATAGAATTTGAAATGAATTGAGCTAAAAATGCAATTATTCTTAAAAATTTTAATAAAATTCTTTGAAAGAATTCAATTATTTAAAAAAATTTTATTGAAATTCTTTATAATAATTGATTTGTTTTCAATATAATTTTAATAAAAATTTTTGAAAGAATTCAATTATTTTCATAATCAATATACAATTTTCAAAGAAATTTAATTATTTAAAACACAATTTTCATAAAATTTTTTGAATAAAAATCATGTTTTTAAATTTTTTTTTAAATTCTTCTCAAGAATGCAATTATTTGAAAAACTTGTATTAAATTTCGGTGACAAAAATTTAATTATTTTCATAAATAATAAAACTCATCGCAGGATTTCAATTATTTTTTAATATTCAATTATTTAAAAAAAATTAATACAATTTGTTTCTTAGAGTGTAATAATTATTTTTAATTCAATTTTAATTACATTTCTTGAATGAATTTAATTATTGTTGAAAATTTTAATGCAATTCTTCGTAAAAATTCAATTATTTTATAAAATGATTTTGATAATAATAATATAATAATATAATTTTATTTATAAATTTCAAGTAAAATAGGATTGAATTTTAAAAAGAACTTTTGTAATTTTTAGAAACAGTTAAATTTCAAAAATGCGTTACATTGAAATCATTTGAAATATTTTAATTCCTGTAGACAAAATAAATCTTAGGTATTTAAATATTTTATTGAAAAATTATTCTTTTGTATTTTTTAATGTAATTAAGAAATTATAAAAAAAATTGAGCTGTCAGGTTTAATTTTTCGATACCTAACTATTTTTTTAACACTTTTTTTTTCTGTCTTTAAGCGACTTTTTGCTACTTTTTTCAAAATTAATTATTGATTTCGAAGCTTGAAATTTGAATCTGAAGTTGAAATTTCAAAATTCAAAATATGAGGGACGAAAAAACAAAAAAAAAAATTATCAAATTATTAAAACTTGACCAATCAGGTTCCTTATGTCAGAATTTGTGATAGTCTTCTTGTCAACAACCTCTTTCTTCTGCATCAGGGGATGAAAAATACTTTAGATCTTTCAGAGCCTATATATATATATAAATAGGTAATCTTGTATTCCTCGTTGCTTTTTCCTTTTATCTCATTGGACTCTATGCGAATTTCAAGTTCACTAGATTTTTTATTCCCCCCGTTCATTGCACAACTGTATATTACTTCTCTCTGTGGAGTACCTTCAAATTCTGGTACTGGGAAGCACAGGCACTCGAGTCTTGCATATGCAGTGTACCTAAATTGGAATAAAGGCGCTCTCGACGGATTCTTATAGTGAAGTATAGAGAGAAAGAGAGAGAGAGAGAGAGAGAGAGAGAGAGAGAGGTCGTCGACCTCGATCCAGAATCGCGAACCAATGATTCGTGGTTTAAAAGTTCGAGTGGGTTACCTGCTAATTAAGCAAAAGGTATATATATAGTGCAGTATACACACTATCAAGCACTAAACTGCTGCTGCTTCTCATCGTCCGGTAAAGATGGAAAATAGCAATTACCCGAAAGGACACTTTGGTTTCACTGCGATCTTAAAAACCGATATCCAAAGCGCAGCAATACTCGAAATACCTTCTCAAAACCCCAATAAAGCATGAGAAAATAAATCCTCGATACATTTTATCCTCGATTTTATATATATTGAGGTTTTTCTCTGAGAATTCGGTCATTCATATACTTTTTCTTTACTTTAAATGTTTAAATAGAAAAAAAGCATTTACTATAAATGAATTGGAATAAAAAAAGTTGAGACTTTTGTTCGATCATTAAATTTTTAGTTATTCTTTTTTGATCAAATTTTCCAGATTTACTAAGTTTATTTATATAATAATATTCTCTCAATATTGTTCGAAAATGATTGAAAAGAATTATTTGATTCAATTTTTAAAGTGCAATCAAAGTTTCAATAGTTATCGTGATTTCAATTGGCGAGAAAGTGCTTTCTGTGCAATTAAAAAATTTTCAGAATGAACCTTCAATTCAATTCTCGCTACTTGAATTCTTTTTTTTATTGATCTTCAATTTGAGGAAATTTCTTTTTTTTTAAAAAGGTGGCATTTTTCATAAAAATTATTAGATTTTTTACTAGTTCACAATTTTTCTAATTTTTTTTTTTCTAAGGATATCAAATTGAGACAAAAAACGTATCAAAATTGTTGCGAAGCAATGTTTTGATACGTTTTTTTGTCTCAATTTGATATCTGCAGAAAATCGATGTTTGAGAGAATAATTTTCATTTCATTAAAGTTGCAAATTGGTCGAACAAACGATTGACAAATATGTTTGTAAATTGTAAAAAAAAAACGTTGTGAATAATTGAATTATTGTAAAATTCTTATTATGTATGAAAATAATTAAATGTTTCAGTAAAATTAAAATAAAAATTTTTTTTTTTAATAATTACTTTTGGAAAATAATTAAAAATAGTAAAATATTGAAAATCGTTGAATTGGAGATAAAAATTAAATAATGCCTTTTATCGGATATTCGTGCGCTGCAAAAAAATTTCGCCACAAGTGTATACAAAATTTTACCGAACAATAAAGAGAAAATTCACTGTGTTTATTGTTTTTTTTTTAAATACAAATTTCAACTATAATACAATACATTTCATTGTAACTATTGTGAAGAATTTTGTAATTACGATGTAGAGTTTGAAAAATATTTCATGCGGAATTAATTTTCCATTAAATTCGTCTGTATAAATTTTCCTTTGAAAGTTATGAATTCATTTAATAATAAAGGCATTTGTCCGTGTGTATTTGAAAATCAGTAATGTATAACTATATACAAACATTTTACTGGTAATCCTTGATTTACGTGTAGATATTTATGTTATGCTTTTGGCGTAAATTGAGTGCTGACATGTTTTTCTGAATTATGGATTTTAAATTAGTTTTGCTTTCAATATTTATTTATTATTTAATTTTGAACTATTTTTATAAAAAAAAGTTTTTTTTTCATATGTTACACATTTGTAGTTTTACACTCAGGGGAATGTAATGTTAAGCAGTATGTTAAGTTTACATTGCGATAAATTCAAATATATTCAGAGAATTGAAAAAAATGACAAAAAATTTTGACAAAATTCTTAACAAAATTTAAATAATAAAATTGTAATTTTAATAAAATTTTCCCATACAATTTAATTATTTTCAATACAATTCTTCTTAAGAATTCAATTATTTTCACAAACAAATACATTTTTTATGGGAATTCAATTATTTAAAAAAATTTAAATAAAATTTTTCCCAAAAATCAATTATTTTCGTTAAAAAATAAAATTATTCGAAGCAATTCAATTATTTAAGAAATTTAAATAAAATTCTTCCCAAGAATTCAATTCTTTTCAAGACTAAAGCTTTTCACAGTAATTCAATTATTTAAAAAAAAATTGTAATAAAATTCTTCGTCAGATTTCAATTAGTTTCAATTTTTTAATAAAATTTCTCGATGAAATTTAATTATTTTCAAAAACTTTTTAAAAATTCTGAGAAATTCAATTATTTTAAAGAAATTTGAATAAAATTCTTCATAAGAAATTAATTATTTTCATAAATAATAATAGTTTTCTCCGGAATTCAATTATTTTGTCAAATAAAATTCTTCACTAGAATTCAATTCTTTAAAAAATTTTAATTCATTTTAATTAATTATTGCTTATTAAATTTTATTATATTTTATTAAATTTTGATAAAATTTTTCATAGAAATTCAATTTAAAGAAATATTCAATTATTTAATAAATTATTTATTTTAGTATTTAAATAATTGAATTTAAAATAATGAAACTTTCACCAGAATTCAATTACTAAAAATAGAATTTGCATAAATTTTTTCGAAAAAGATCAATTATTGTTTAGAACTTATTATTATTTAATATTATTTAATAATATTTAATAATAAACTTATTATTATTATTTATTTATTTTACTTATTATTCTACGCAATAATTCAATTATTTTAAAGACTTTTAATAAAATTCATTGCAAAATTAATTTATTTTCGTAAATAAAAATATTCATCACAAGAATTCAATTATTGATTCAATTATTTTCAAAGAATTACCAACATTTTAATTATCTTTATAAATGAACAGGAAAATTCCTCAACAAAATTCAATTATTTTCACGAATTTTAATAATATTCATTGCAAAATTCAATTATTTTCATGAATAATATCCATCAAAGGAATTAAATTATTATTATAAATAATAAAATTCTTCTAAAAAATATTCGTCGAATTTTCAATTATCTTCATAAATAATAAAATTCTTCTCCAAAATTCAATTATTTTCAGAAATTTTAATAAAATTCTTTAATAAGATTTAATTATTTTCACAAATCATAAAATTCGTCTCAAGAATTCAATTATTTCTTAAAATTTTAATAAGAATCGTTGCAAGAATTTAATTATTTTCACAAATAATGAAATTCGTCTCAAGAATTCAATTATTTCTTAAAATTTTAATAAGAATCGTTGCAAGAATTTAATTATTTTTATAAATAATGAAATTCTCCTCAAGAATTCAATTATTTTTTAAAAATTTTAATAAAACTCTTCACCAAAATTCAATTATTTCCAGAAATTTTAATAAAATTTATTGAGTTTTATAAATAGTAAAATTCTTTTTCAAAATTTAATTATTTTCAAAAATTTTAATAAAATTCTTTAAAGCAATTCAATTATTTTCACAAATTCGTAAAATCCAATGATTTTTAATATCTGCTATTTTCATAAAAAATTTCCTAAAGGAATTGAATAATTTAAAAAAAATGTTTATAAAATTCCTCGCAAAGATTTAATTATTTTCATAAATAAAAAAATTTTCACGCAAGAATTCAATTATTTAAATCAGAATTTTTTTAATATTTTCCGAAAAAAATTAATTATTTAAATAGATTTTTATAAAATTCTTCGTAAGAATTTAATTATTTAAAATAAATTAATAAACTCTTTAACAATTCAATTATTTTTATAAATAATGAAATTCTCCTCAAGAATTCAATTATTTTTTAAAAATTTTAATAAAACTCTTCTCCAAAATTCAATTATTTTCAGAAATTTTAATAAAATTCTTTAATACGATGTAATAGAACATTTTTTTTTTGAGTATCTAATCATTTTTAGAATGAATTCCATGAAACTGCTCCATGGAATTTCTATGGAGATTGTTTTAATAAAAATCCCTGACTTTTTCCTGAATTTCCTGACCTGTGGCAACTCTGTTTCTAAATATTATTTTTTAGTCAGTTCACATGCCACCAGGACCCGGATTTTGAATAATTATCTTAGGTTTGAAATAAAAATATCTAACGTACAATTTTGTATAGATAGCGATTCGATTCTATGCGAAAAATCGTTATTCCTTATAGGGGTCTTCATTTAAAGTTTTAAAATTCGCGCGAAAAATATTGAAAGAAATCGCTCTATTGTCGTATAAACTGAAAAGTAGTCGTAAAATTTTCCCGCCAGCTCAGCACAAATCCCCTAACGAATAGTTGCCCGATATAGAAAGATATAAGACGATGAGCCTCCGGAGGCAAGATATTCTCTCACGTGCAAAATGCATGGCCCTTGTAAGTAAGTAAGCAACTCTACGGAAGTGAGGACGTCAGGCAAACATAACCTCTGACCTGATGAGAAACTGCTCAAAGGATGTAAACGCGATTCGGTGACGGTAAATCTGTGAAGACCTGTCGGTCCGTTGCATCGTAAAGGAGCTGAAATCTTGAGGTCTAGACTCGTCAAGTTTACTGGCGAAAGAGAGTCTCTCTCTCTCTTTCTCTCTTTATCTCTATCTTTCTTTTTCTAGTAAAGCTGAGAGAGAGAGAGAGAAAAAAGAGAGTTAGAGAGTCCGGCAAAAGTGAGGTCGCACAAACATTCAACCCTCTTCAGAAACGATGAAACGCGCATAGTTTCACGTAGAGGGCAAACATAGTGCTCTACCTTTATATTCATACTGGTGTTATGAAAAGCTTATAATATATGACACATTCAAAAGTGGTGTTGGTGACAGGCTCCGCGGTCGAAGGCCATAATTACGAGACGTTAATTACACGATGAATGCATTGGGTTGGGGACTAGTGCCTCTAGTTATACTCTCTCAAGTGCCGTCTCATAATGCAGCCACTCAACTGACAGATGGTGTCGATTTGTAGTTGTATGTAAAGCGCGCGCTTCTGTAAATGTCGCGAGAGAGGCAAAAGCAAAACCCTCTCACAATGTGAGACACGCCATTCAGACGAGCACATCGAATATATGGAAAATAGTTGAGGACAGACCAAAATTAAGACCATCGGGGAACTAAATTGCCTCTCTTGAGCTAATCACTCCGCTAAAATCTTATAATACTGCTGCTACTACTGCTTCCGCATCTAGGACGAAAAATCAAATCACCTAGGGCCAGTTTCACCAAATCCGATTAAAAGTTAATCAATGATTGAAGTTATTTTAACCGCCCATGATTGGTCGGTTATGGATTTAATCATTGATTAACTTTTAATCGGAGTTGGTGAAACTGGCTTTAATCACTGATTAACTTTTAATTGAGGTTGGTGGAATTAGCCCTTGATGTTAGACTAACGTTTATCTAACGATATTTTTTGGTCACTAACGTTAGATTAACGTTAACCAAACGTTACTTTAACCGTAAGCCTAACGTTATAGTTAACGTTACTATGATTAACTAACATTAACTAACGTTAATTTTTCCACCAGCGAGATTAGGGACCTATTATACTACTAATATAAAAATCCTTATTTCGCAATTCGCACTGAACCCAAAGAATAAAAAAAGCCAAACAGAATCTCATACAACGAAAATTTATATACATAATCTCTGTATAAAATTCCAAGCCAAGTATCGTTAATAAGCGAGTGAAAATGCTTAGAAGTGAAAGAACGAGGGGAAGATTGCGCGGGAAAAAGTCCATTACATGAACATTATGAAAAGTTAGGTGACCCGGCAGTCAGAGACGACATTCTGTATATAGGGGTTGGAAAGGGTTCTACATCTCTGACCTCCTCTAGTCCAGCGGGAACCGGAAGTTATGTGTCTGAGGACGCTTGGTAACATGTTGGAGTCTGCAGTTCTCGACGACTACGACTACGACGACGACGACGAAACCGCTAAGAGTGTCGGTGCGGTGGCATTGTTAACTTCCGGCATAGTCTGCTTATGGTTAGTTCGCACCTTTGCCAAAGTGGTATCCATGTCAGGCTCGGGTATCCTTAACTTGCTTGTTATCTCGACTCTTTTCCCTTTACATTTTAAAGCCTTTGTCCTCCTTTAAAAAACGATTTCTATCTTCTTTCATTGCAATAATAACAATGACAATTCTTGTGTCTTGGATTTGTCAAATTATTGCTTATTTCACGCAGTTTCTCGCCGCCGTACTTGTACATTGTGTTTTGAAATCTCGTTTATGTAACAAACTTTTTATCAGTTTTTATTCTATAGTTCTCTTATTCTTTAGCAGTCGACATTATTTCTATTGGGATTCACGACTATTATAGTTATTAGGTTTTATACCTATTATTTAGGTCCCTATTATTTAGGTCCCTATTATTTAGGACCTATTATTTAGGACCTATTATTTAGGTCCCTTTATTAAAAAACTAATTTTTAAAGCAATTGAATTAAATATTCTTAAAATTATGATGTTTTTATAGTTTATAAATAAATGTGAATATATTGTTCGGAACGAATGCATCTTGGGAAAAGTGGAAGATATTTGTGTATTTGAGAATAGTAAATAAGGCTGTCATACATATTCGAGAATTTATAGGTCTGGAAATGAATTATAATTCAAGCGTAAAACAAGCGCCGCTGATCAACGAGCCTAAATGGCTCGGGGAATTCTAAGGGGTGGATGATTGGCGATGACAAAGCGCAACCCCTCGAACATGCGTTCGATATACAATCCCTACATGGGCCAAAAGAGAGTCTTATTCACTCAGCAACTGCGATTCTCTTGCGGAAATTGTGAAAAACGGAAACTCTGTTGATCGATGCCTCGTATTATAAAAGATCCTTTTTAATCTCTCTCTCACTTTTCCCAAACTCTAAAAAGCCACTTATCTTCAAAAGACCTTAAAACACCCTCAAACTTTATAAATCTGTATTCTCTAATCACCTAATGCGCAAAAATTAATGAGAAATACGAAGAATTTACTAAAGTACAAAAGTGATTTCTTAGAGAAGAATTTGGAATTAAAAAAAAAAATTTGTAAAAATAGAAAGAAGTAAATCGTTGAGGGAAAATCGCCTCTTAATTAGCCGTAGAAACATGAAGCGGCTCCCGTTAAATCATCATACTTGATAGATTATGCACATAATGGCTAAATACGCAAATAGGCTCTGGTACGTAATATATGTTAGGGTAAATTTAGCGCGTTTCAAGTCAGCCATGCGAGAATATACCGGTGGCGTGATTCGCTGACAATGAACACGTTACATCGTTTCAGTAAATTTTCTCCCAAGTACCCCCTTTATCTTTTATCGCAAAATCTTGCCATAGTGAATCCATTTTTTTTTCGTGGTAAATTACGCAAATTTCACCCTATTAATATATGTTTTATTTGTCTCAATTATTTCGCAACGAGAAAAAAATATTGAGACAATACATCAATGCCATTGTGTTATTATATGATTTCACTCACAATTTTAGTATTACATTATTGATGATGTGTGCAGTATCATCAATAATGTAATTCTATTTCATGAATTATTGAAAATGGTATTCAAAAATTGGTATAGGTACATACGAATACAATTCTTTTCTTTATGTAGAATAATTCTCTTTTTTTCGTTACAAAAATTCTGTATTAAAAAAATATTCAACTTTGAAAAAAAATTCAGCAAATAATAGTTAAATAATTCAAAAGTCGGAAGTATTATCAGTACTCTAAAGTCAGTTTGATAAAGACGTTGACAGCTGATGGCGTCTTATATCAAAATATTTTCCGCCCTCAACGTATACATATACAATGAATATCTGTCGGCATCATGGAAAGGTAAACGCTCACGGAACAGTATGTAACGCATCAAGCACATGGCGTGCGCAATAATACAGTCAACAGTGTCATAATTACATCTTCGTCGTCTCGTTAAGTGTCAGCTGTTTCCCTCACGTCGCAAATGAATTACAAAGATCCAAAACGAACATCACAACGAATTATCCACAATGCTAATTTCCCCGCAGACATTTATTTTATCTACAATGAGGAGTTTTTGCATCTAAGAATAGTTTTAAAAACAAATATAGTTCACAAACTCTAAAATCTAAATTAAAGTATACTGAATCACAATTCACAAGTAAAAGATTGTCGAAATTTTTATATAATTTTAAAATTATAGAAATTTCGACTATATTTGACCATATTTTTGACCATATTTATGTGTACATTATTATGAAGAATAAATGATAATTTATTAGAAGAGGATGATTGGCAGAAAAAGAGTGAGAATTCAAAATGATTATTGGAGGCGAGCAGGAAATATGATTTTCATCGATGACTCGCGTGGTTGAAGGGATAAAATCGTCAATTGATGCTTTAGACCAAGGTCAATTTTGATGTATCCCAGAGTCGTTATAGCATATAGGCAGACGATTCTCCATTTTCGGAGTCGATTTGATAAATGCAACTCGTGATAAAATAGAATCCCCCAAAGGTCCAGTCACGTGGCTCTACTATACCTCAATCAATACACACATACTCTGCATTATATTTTTTACACTAATAAAGAATTCATCCCCTTGGATTTCAATTCCCTTTTATACTATTTTTTCCGAAATTTTTACTACAAAAACTTACAGATTTGCCATTAACACTGCGCGCGCATTATGATGACTTCTTCTCCATTTTTTATTTTGTATGTTATTTACTATTTAATTTAATAATATAACACTCAGTAATGGTAATATATAGTATCAATTAATAATGTTAACATATAACAGTGTTTATAGAAGTAAACTTCTATAAACTCTGTTATATGTCAACATTATTAATGGACTAAAGATTTAATAGTCTAAAGACTATTAAATCTTTAGTCCAAGGGGTATTCTAAAAATAATGTTAACGATTAGAAAAATTCTTCAATTGGAAAGAAAAAAGAACCCTAAAAAGAATAAGTTAATGAAAGCTTTTAAGAGGTTGCAAAAAGAATGTTTCTAGCTAAGATAAAGAAATCATAAATGCTCTTATAGATAATTATAAAATTATGGCAGGGATTAGATTTAATACTCTAAATAGATCCCTTGAAGCTTAGCCACAAATCACTTTCAACAGACTTGTTAGCAATAGATAACGATGAACGGTAAACTTCACCACCCTTGGACTAAACATCTAATAAACTAAAATTCCATAAACTGTTTTTAGAACAATTTTTAAAAAGTTATAATAATGTATCATATAATAATACTTTGTCGCATTTTATTATTTAATACTGCAATGCTACGTCCATGCAAACTATAAAATAACAAAGTTTTATTCATAATTTTAATAATTAAGAAGAAAAACCCACATTTTCAATTTCGCGTTTACTGTATTTTTATCTCCCCCTCTTATTTTACATAAAGCAGAAGGCGCTAAGAAAGCAAACAAACGTTTCTACTTCTTAAAAAGAGAAGAGAATGAAAATCTGCAGGCCGAGAAGGGAGAGTATATAAAACTGTTCATTAAATCCTCACTTTCGGCGAGCAAAACAGTTTGTAGTCTTTTCTCTTTATCTTTTACTTTCCATTCTCTTACTATTTCACAAGTAAACGACTAAAGGATCAGCTCCTTCTTTCTTTATGATTTACAGATATACACACTTTATACTTTAATATTCCATTTTAAAACTAAAACAAAGAGAAACTTCTCCTTTTTTTTAATAAGTTTTTCTCCTCCACTGAGGAAATTTATTATTCAAGAATGATAAGGATAAAAAACTCCTTTTTCTTCTTGTAAATAAATTTTGCTTTCCCATATTTTAAAATTAGATCAACTTTTAAGTATACCATATACGCAATAGCTATTTATTTTAAAAGTTTCTTTGGATTTAAATTTTTGTTTGGTATAACAGGAAATGGATTTTTGAATAAAATATTGTAAAACAAAGGAAAAGGTAAAATTTGAAAAAAAATAAGGGGCTATTTAGCTGTTTCTCTCTCTATATACATATATATAATGCTTGAGAGCTGCGAAATAAAAAATTAAAATACTATGCAAACACGTTCAACATGTTTAAATGTTTGTCTTCAAACCAATGTGTACCCCTGTCTATATTGATTTTACGAAGTAAAGTCACTTTTTTTCTCGAAAATTCTCCATGTATGTGATCAACTATATAGGCACACGTGTGTGTGTGTGTGTGAGTAAACCTCCATCACGTTAAAGGTTGAATGTTTTATTCATTTTTGGTTGGGCAAGAGAAATTTTTAATTTACCGTGAACTCTCGTGGCTGAACCGGAAATAAACTGCATTCAATTCAGTAAAAATTTTTCATCTATTCATATAACTCTGCGTTGACGGGACAGTAACTCCTGACGATTTTCATGTTGTCCGATTTACATGCCAATTCTTCTGACCCAGATGAATATTTACAAACGAAATGAAAAATTTATTTTACTATTTATTGATATTGTTACTGTACACTTACTATTACTATTGTTCCTACTATTTAGTTACTAGTATTGTTACTATAGAATTTTTAATTTATACCCTAAACTCGATTTTTGAAGTTATCACAACTTACCCCAAATGAAGGGTCAACATTTCAATTATTATTTTTATAAATAGCAAAATTCTTCGCTGAAATTCAATTATTTTCAGGAATTTTAATAAAATTCATTGCAAAATTCAATTATTTTTATAAGTAACAATATTCATCACAAGAATGCAATTATTTTCAAAATTAATAAAATTCTTCGGAGAAATTCAATTATTTTCGAAAAATCTAAAAAAAATTGTCAAATTTCAATTATTTTCATAAATAGCAAAATTCTTCGCTGAAATTCAATTATTTTCAGGAATCTTAATAAAATTCATTGCAAAATTCAATTATTTTTATAAGTAACAATATTCATCACAAAAATGCAATTATTTTCAAAATTAATAAAATTATTCGGAGAAATTCAATTATTTTCGAAAAATCTAAAAAAAATTGTCAAATTTCAATTATTTTCATAAATAGCAAAATTCTTCGCTGAAATTCAATTATTTTCAGGAATCTTAATAAAATTCATTTGCAAAATTTAATTATTTTTATAAGTAATAAAAATCAATTATTTAAAAAAATTTTAATAAAATTCATAGCAAAAATTTAATTATTTTCAAAAATTTTTCTTAATTTAATAATTTGTATATCTATTACTTTTTTTTATAAAATTTCACGAAAAGAATTCAATTATTTAAAAAACACAATTTTTACAAAATTCTACGCGAATATTCAATTATTGTTTAATATAATGAAAATTTCACCGGAATTCAATTATTAAAAATAGAATTTGCATACATTTTCTCGAAAAAATCAATTGTTTGAAATTTTTATATTCTTTCTTATTAATTCAATTATTTTCTGTACTTTTAATAAAATTCCTTGCACAATTCATTTTCAATTATTTTCGAAAAATTTCAAAAAAATTGTCAAATTTCAATTATCTTTATTCTTCATAAATGAATAGCAAAATTCTTCGAAAAAATTCAATTATTTTCAGGAGACTTAATAAAATTCATTACAAAATTTAATTATTTTTATAAATAAAAATATTCATCACAAGAATTCAATTATTTTTAAAAGTAATAAAATTCAATTATTTCCAAAAATTTTTCTTAATTCAAATATCTATTTTTTAAAAATAAATTTTCCCAAAAAAATTCAATTAGGTATTTAAAAATAATTTTGACAAAATTCTACACGAATATTCAATTATTTTACATAAATTTTTTCAAAAAAATCAATTATTTATTATATTCTTCACAATAATTCAATTATTTTCCGAAATTTCAATTAAATTCGTTGCAAAATTAAGTGGTTCTAGTAAATAACAATATTTATCACAAGAGTTTAATGATTTTCAAAAGTAATAAAATTCAATTATTTTCAAAAATTTAAATAAAATTCATGTCAAAATTTCAATTATTTTTAAAATTAATAAAAAGTTTTTCGCAAGATTCAATTATTCTCAAAAATTAAAATTTTTTATCAATTTTCCCAAAAGAATTCAATTATTTAAAAACAATTTTGTCAAAAATTCTACAGGAATATTCAATTATTTTCTAAAATAATAAAAATTTGACCGGAATTCAATTATTTTGCATAAATTTTTTTGAAAAAATCAATTGCTTAAAAATTTTTTCATATTCTTCGCAATAATTTAATTATTTTCAGGAATTTTAATAAAATCCATTGCAAAATTAATTTATTTTAGTAAATAACAATATTTATCACAAGAGTTCAATTATTTTCTAAAGTAATAAATTTCAATTATTTTCCAAAATTTTTCTTGATTCAATAATTTGAATATCAATTTTTTTTTTATAAAATTTCCCACAAGAATTCAATTATTTAAAAACAATTTTAACAAAATTCTAGACGAATATTCAATTATTTTCTAAGATAATGAAAATTTTACTAGAATTCAATTATTTTCATAAATAATGAAACTCATTGCAGAATTTCAATTATTTTTAAAAAAAATTTTAATCGAATTCATCGTAAAATGTAATTATTTCTTATAAATTTAATTAAAATTCGTCGAAAGAATTCAATTATTTAAAAATTTGTTAATAAAATTATGAATTAGAATTTTATTTTAAGAAACATTCAATTATTCAATGAATTATCTATGTTTGTATTTAAATAATTGAATTCTCGTAGAATTTTTTTTATATAAATTGAATTAAAAACTGAATTTCAACTAGAATTTTAGATAATAATTGACTATTAAGAGCATTATAGCAAAAATTTTTGGAAATAATTGAATTTTGAAAATTTTTAAAATTAAATATTAAATATTTATACCCCAAACTCGATTTTTGAAGTTATCACAACTTACCCCGAATTAAGGGTCAATTTGCCCCTTAATTCGGGGTAAGTTGTGATAACTTCAAAAATTAAGACGCAATTTGATCCTTAAATCGGGGTAAGTTGTGATAACTTCAAAAATTATGGGTCAATTTGCCCCTTAAATCGGGGTAAGTTGTGATAACTTCAAAAATTAAGACGCAATTTGCCCCTTAAATCGGGGTAAGTTGTGATAACTTAAAAAGAAAACAATCAAAAATCGATTTCTTTTTACAATAAAATTTAATGAACCTAACCAACAAAGGTGTTCGGTATCAAAAAAAAAAAAAAAAACTTGTCGCACCGTCTCACATTTCCAATTTGAAAGTAAAATGGAATGAATGACTTTCGGATTGGTTATAAGGGAAATTGAACAACATGAAAATCAAAACCGCCAACTCGTTGAGAACGGGCGTTATACGTTGGCAAACGACGAAATTGAAATTTTCCAATAGTTCAATTGACAATATTTTTCGGCCGTAGCACTGTGGATATTGCACATTTCAATGGTCTCGAGTTCTTGTCGAATATTGGCCTCAATTTTGATGATATTATCTGGCTCAACGTTTTCCTTTTTTCTTTTTTTTTAAAAAAAAAGAGAAAACTCCCCCTATATCGTCAAGCAATAAGTAACGAAACTTTTTTTTTTCGAATTACATTTCCGATAACAAGACCGCGTTATGTCGGGGAATTTCCAAATAAAACGAATAATATATACGTATACGCAATCTTTCGTCGCGGATTTATTTACAAAAAAAAGTCCTATCGATATTGTATATGAAATATATTTCATTTCTTGATTATTTTTTTCATACTTTTCTCCTTTTTAAACCAAATAGAAAAAAAAATTATTTTGGCAAATAGATAGAATAAAAAAAAATATAGATGCTTTTTGTTATTTCAATGTTAATTCAGCTTTTGTGATTTTTGCACGTGACGTGAGAAATTTTTCTCAATGTGCGTTTTGAACACGTGACTATCTTCGGGAGAAAAAAAATAAAATAAACGACGCCTTTCTCTTTTTCACCTATCTCTTTTTTTTCCATTCAGAGAGCTTTACAGTCACGTGACCAATTTTACAACTGAATAGAGAGTTGTTATATATAGTTGAACTACATATATATATATGTATGCGGAGAGTAAAATGTGTTTCGTTAGTCCTCAGGGACTGTGTGTAATTAGAGAGCACCCATTAACTCTGATCATTGATGCGCAATGAGCTTATACCCATCAAATTATTATATACTTCTCAAGTTTTCCTAGAGCAACAGCTGCAATAAGGGAGGAAATTGACAAATAAAGGGAGATGTGATTAAAATTTAATTGAAAATTAGATACTGATTGTGATCTAATGATTAGAACTGTAAGTATAATAATAAAACTTTGTCGAGTAACTAAGACTTACTTTAGTCTCTACTTTCTAGTATGACAATAAATCTTTACACTAGTAATTAGAATTACTAGTTTGCCTAGTATTACTTCAGGGTTGCCACAGATCATGAATTTTTAATAAAAACACCTTCAAATTTTTCTATTTCTAACAATAATTTCTTTTTATAACTTAATTTTTGAAGAACAATCACAAAATTATTACTTGGAAATTAATTTAATAATTAATATAATTCAATATAACTTAGAAAAATTCAAAAATAATTGCATTTTATAAAAGTAACGTTTGCAATTTTTAGAAATAATTGAATTTTCAAAAAGTTTTCAAATTAAAATTTTTGAAAATCTGAATTTTTTGATACTTTTAATCAACAATTTTATAGAACTAATTTTTTTGATTGTTTTTAAATTCAATTCTGTTAAAGATAAATATTTTTAGTACATATTTAATTCTTACAAAACGTTTATGGAAGTTTTCGAAAAAAATTCAATTATCTCGATAAAAAACAGAATTCTTACAAAAATTCAATTATTTTTAGGAATTTTAATAAAATTCTTTGCAAAATTCAATTATTTTTATAAATAACAATATTAAACATAAAAATTCAATTATTTTCAAAAGTAATAAAATTCATAGCAGAAATACAATTATATTTAAATTTTTTCTTTAAATTCTCGTCAAGAATTCAATTACATTTATAAATAAGCAAAATTCTCCGTCAAAAACTTTTTGAAAGTAAATTAAAATTTTGATGAGAATTTTATGAAAATTTTTGAAAATAATTGAATTTTTGAGAAGAATTTTGCTATTTATAAAAATAATTGAAAATCTTTATAAATAACAAATTTCTTTGTCAAAATTAAATTTATTTTCAATAATTTTAATAAAGTTCTTGTCAAAATTTCAATTACTATTAAAAATTTTTTTGCAATTCAATGATTTTCAGTTTCTACTACTTTCAAAAAGTTTATACCAAAAGAATTCAATTACTTAAAAAAACTTTATTATAATTCTATACGCAAACATTAAATTATTTTCACAAATAATAATAATTTCACAGGAATTCAAATATTTAAAATCGAATTTGAATAAAATTGTTAGGAAAAAATCAATTCTTCAAAGAATTTTAATGAAATTCTTCACTGAAATTCAATTATTTTCCCAAATAATAAAATTTGTTCCCCAAGAATTCAATTATTTTCGTAAATATTAAAATTCTTGTGAGGGATTTAATTATTTTCAAATAAATTATAAAATTGGTTTTAGAAATTCAATTATTTTCATAAATACTAAAACTTGTCGCAGTATTCCAATTATTTTTAATTCAATTTGAAATGAATTCTTGGAAAAAAATTAAATTCCAAGAAACATTCAATTATTCAATAAATTATTTATTTTCGCATTTAAATTTTAAATAATAGAATTTTCTAATAAAAATTTGTTTAAAAATAATATTCAGTTAAATTTTTGGACTATAATTCAATATTAGAAGCATTATAGGATGAATTTCTAGAAGAAATTGAATTTTAAAAAGATTTCAAATTAAAATCTTTAAAAATTTGAATTTTTCATAATTTTAATTAACTATTTTGTAGAATTAATTTTTTTTTGAAATAGTTTATTTGAATTTTTTTTTTTGAAATTACGTAAAGTTTATATTTTCTAATAGGTATATATATATATATATATATATATATATATATATATATATATATATATTTAATTAAAGAATTTCCGAATAATCGAAATTTTGTAAAATTTAATTGTAAACAATTAAATTTGAAAATTATTCTCAAAAAACTTTTTCAAAAATTATTAAAAATAATTGATTTAAAGAAGAATATTTGTTAAAAATTTTAGAAAATAATAATTGAATTAAAATGATATAAAAAAGTTTCAAATAATTAATTTTAAAAAAAAAATGTATGCAAATTCTGTTTTTAATAATTGAATTCTGGTGAAATTTTCATTATTTAAGAAAAAAATTGAATATCCGGCTAGAATTTTATGAAAATTGTTTTTAAAATAATTGAATAAATAATTAAGTAAATAATTGAATGTTCGTGTAGAATTTTATCAAAATTTTTGTTTAATAAATTGAATTCTTGTGGAAAATTTTATTAAAAATAATAAAATATTGAAAATCATTGAATTAAGAAAATTTTTTGAAAATAATTGAATTTTATTACTTTTGAATATAATTGAATTTTGTCGAAGAATTTTTCTATTCATTTAGAAAGATAATTGAAATGTTGACGACATTTTTTTTTTTAGATTTTTTGAAAATAATTGAATTTCTGCGAAGAACTGTGTTAAAATTTTTAACACAGTTTAATTTAAACTTAAATTTTTTTAATTTTTTAATACTAATTTCAACAGAATTGAAATTAAAATTTTTTAAACAAATACTTCATTAAATGATTTATAAGTAACAACTTTCTGGCAGTTCTTCATCAATTAAATTAATGTCAGAAATAGAAAACATTGAAGGTTTTGTATTAGATTTCGTGGTAATTTCATGGTTTATGAGGTAAACAGAAAAAAGCCAAAAATTTAGAATTTTCTTATGAATTTTAAAAATTTAATTTTTTCCATTACTATTAACAAAAATTCCTGATTATTCCCTGACCTGTGGCAGCAATGCTACAAATTTGTAATGTGTAGAAATTTACGTAAGAAACAACATCCATGTTATTAAATTTTTAAAAATGTGTAAACGTAAGGTTAATATCACTATTACTACATGTATTATTATTTTTATTATTAATTATTTAAATTTATTCTTTTTATAATTCCTCATTATTATTGCTTTCGGAATAAATCAGTTTTTGTTTCGGTCTGTGCAATTAATTTGTTAAATATATACTGTGATTGACAACGGTTATATTAATTTTTAATATTACTCCAATAGATCAGACCGCGAATGTCCATTAATTTGAAATTCTGCAGTTAAATAGTTAAATTTATCAATACGATGCAACACTATTAAATATTTCATTAAAAGTCCATTATAATATTTGTGAGTGTGTGTGTGTGTGTGTGTATGAGAGGTTTTAAATGAAAAGTAAAATTTTTGATATATGTTATTCATCTCCATTAATTTTTAACATGACAGATGGAAATAAATTCTCGTTTTGTGGTGTATAATCACAATCGTAATCAAATGTTACAGTGGTGAAAATAGAGTTTGAGTGGAATGGGAGAAAAATCGAACGACGAATGAATTTTGCCTAATAGGACTTTGATGTTTTCAGTTTACAAATACAACAACGGTCTTTTATTTACGTATTATAATTATAGCATTGGGGATCAATGGACCACTGTGACCGCGTTGGAAAAACTGTATGTCTGTCTGTCTGTGAGTGCATGAATTCACATAGATTTTATATAGTAATATATATTGCTGTATATAAGCACGTATAGACAGGCCAGCAATTCAAATAGCGGCACTTTTATATAGATCGAGTAAAAAACCTATAGCAATGAACGTGTGATGGAACGATTTATTTTCTACAAAACATGATGTTTCAAGCGCGGCACCCGATCGCACGCCCAGTGTGTGAATTGTCGAGTTTCTCTCTCGGGATATATCGGAAGTGCCGGATTTTTCACGATTTTTGTTTATTGACACGCTTTATCAGCTGTCGAGAGACGTGAGACAGACTTCGATTCATCACTGCTCAGTTATTGACATGAGGTTCGAGAGCATCGGTTTACTGTGGGATTTAGGCCTATTTTACAATCATCGAGTGATGTCATCTTTTTTTTTTTTTTAACTATTTTCTTTTCTTTACGCACTCTTAATAACTTTTGTATTATAAGAAAAAAATTTACTTCCATTTTGATCGAATCAACCATCTATCAACTAATTATTACTATACAGTTCCTAAATAAAATAAATAACTTAATTCTTGAAGAACTACCATAAAATTATTACATAAAATTATTTAATAAATAATTTTACTTAAATATTTCAAAATTAATTGAATTTTAAAAGAGTTGCGTCTACAATTTTCAAAAATGGCTGAACTTCAAAAGGTTACAATTTTAACTTTTAGAAAATTTCAATTTTGAATGAATTTCGAAATAATAAAATAAAATTTCAATTTTGAATGAATTTCGAAATAATAAAATAAAATTTCAATTTTGAATGAATTTCGAAATAATAAAATAAAATTTCAATTTTGAATGAATTTCAAAATAATAAATAAAATTTCAATTTTGAATGAATTTCATTAGAAAAAAGAACTTCGATTTTTGAAAAATTTTAATAATTCAAATTCTTCTGTAATTAGGTAGTTAAATCTTTTATAGGTTTAATTAATTATTTAAAAAATGGATTTATAGAGGAATTTTAGTTAAAAGCACTAAAAAAAATTGAATTTTGGAGAAGTTACAAATGATTGCAGAAATTCAATTATTTTCAAAAGTAGTAAAATTCTTCGCAGAAATTCAATAATGTTCAAAAATTGTTTCAAAAATTTTCCTCAATTCAATGATTTTCAACATTTACTATTTTAATACAATTTTCCCAATGAATTCAATTATTTAAAAAAATAATTTAACAAAAATTCAACTCAAACATTTAATAATTTTCATAAATAATAAAATTCGTTTGAGGAATTCAATTATTTTCAAAAGTATTATAAAATTCTTCGCAAGAATTATTCAATTATTTTGGTAAATATTAAAATTCTTCTCAGAGATTCAATTATTTTTATAAATTATAAAATTCTGTGTAGAAATGCAATTATTTTTATGAAGAGCAAAATTCTTCAACAAAATTCAATTATTTTCAAAAATTTTAATAAAAGTCATGTCAAGATTTCAATTATTTCCAAAAATTGTTCACATTTCAATGATTTTTAATATCTACTATTTTCATAAAATTTACTAAAAGAATTCAATTATTTTAAAAAAAAATCTCTTATAATTCCACGCAAAAAATCAATTACTTTCATAACTAATTAAAAATTCATATAGGAATTCAAGTATTTAAAATCGCATTCGCATAAAATTTTATAAAAAAATTGTTTTTAGGAATTCAATTATTTTCGTAAATAATAAAACTTATCGTAGAGTTTTAAGTATTTTGAATAAAATTTTAATCGAATTCCTTAAAAATGTAATTATTCTTAAAAATTTTATTAAAATTAATCGAAGGAATTCAATTATTTAAAAAATTGTTTAAATTATTCGATTATTATTAGATAATAGTTGATTATTTTAATATTTATTTAATTATTTTGAAATGTTTAATACAATTTGTCAAAAGAATTTAAATTATCTTGATAAAAAACAAAATTCTTCTAAAAATTCAATTTTGGGGGGGGGGGGATTTTAATAAAATTTTTTGCAAAATTCAATTATTTTCATGAATAACAATATTCAACACATAAATTCAATTATTGTCAAAAGTAATAAAATTCTTAGCAGAATTTCAATTATTTTCACAAATAATAAAAAGTTTACAGTGGAATTCAATTTTTTATGAAAATTTTATAAAATTCTTCGCAAGAATTCAATTATGTTTGTAAATATTAAAATTCTTCACAGGGATTCAATTATTTTCATTAATAATAAAACTAATCGCAGAATTTCAATTATTTTTAATAAAATTTTAATCAAATTCCTCAAAAAATGTAATTATTCTTAAGAATTTTATTAAAATTTTTCGAAAGAATTCAATTATTTAAAAATTTGTTGATAAAATTCTTTATGAGAATTCGATTTTATAAGAAAATTCAAATATATTCAATAAATTATTTATTTCTGTATTTAAATAATTGAATTCTCGTAGAACTTTCTAATATAAGAATTGATTTAAAATTGAATTTCAATTAGAATTTAAGATAATAATTGAATATTATAGAATCAATCAATTTTCAATACATTTTTAATTAAATTTAATTATTTTCAAAAATTTTGTTAAAGCTCTTTAAAAGAATTTAATTTTAAGAATTATTTAAAAAAAAAATTTTTTATTTTGAATAATTAAATTCTTGTAGATTTTTTTTCAATAAAAATTGATTTAAAAATAAATTTCAGTTAAAATTTTAGATAATATATGAACATTAAAAGTATTATAGCCTGAATTTTTAGAAGTAATTGAATTTTGAAAAAGTTTCAATTTAAAATCTTTGAAAATTTGAATTTTTAATTTGAAAATTGTAATTAAGAACTTTTTCAAAAATTATTAAAAATAATTGATTTAAAGAAGAATTTTTGTTAAAAATTTTAGGAATTGAAATTCTAAATTGATAAATTTTTTTTTGAATTGAAATTATGAAAATAATTTTGAAAAAGTCAAAATAACAATATTCTTATAATATTTTTAAAATAATATGATTTTAACACTAGGCCATCTTTAATTATTATAAAACAAAAAAATCGAGCTCGATCGAAGACTCGGAGTGATCGTTTTCTTTGTTTTATAATTTTGTTCTGAAGTATTTTTTGTCTAAATTTTAATTTTTCTTTTAAATTTTTTTTAACCATCAATCTAATAACTATTTTATTTTTGTTCCAGGTACGTAAAAAAATTCTCTGCCTACTTTTCCGTTCCAGTACAGTGAGTACTGAATTATATTAATTAGAAATATGCAAAAGAAGTTTCGACTTTGAAAATATATTATTAAAGGATAATCCAAAAAAAAAAAATTTACAAAAAAGAAAGTGTTTGAAATATTTAACTTTTGTACACAAAACATTCGCATTGAATAAAAAGAGACTGAATAAAACATTCAGACTGCATTATACAAAACTTTTTTACTACTGAAAAAAACTAACTTTTCAGTTAAATAGAAAAAAAATTCTCTCTTATACGATATGAACTGTATTTATCGTATTATACACTTTTTTCTGATTCTTATCTTTTTCGCTTATCTTCCTCGTGCAGTGCAATAAAGTATTATTTATAATTTTATCAAAATCTTTTCCCAGCTAAAATTTTATTTATTTATGTTTTTTCAAATAATTTCACAGAATATATCGAGAGAACATTAATTGCTATTCTATTATGAAACATTAAACACGTTACCTTCGATTATTAGGTATATAGTTTATAATTTTATTACGTTTCATTACACACTTTGGTAATTAAAGCAAACAATTATATCGGTCTACCTCATGTTACATTTAATGAAATGGTTACTCTCGATGGTAATTTCAAATTCAAACAAGCCTATGGTAACAATCAAAAGACAAAATTGAAATACATCTGCACATTGTATTATTGATAAGCATTAATTGAAATTCGGTTAAACGCAACTTTATCAATATGCAAATAATTTTTAAAAGAAATTTAATTTAAAGAAGTGAATAAAATTCTGAAAAATTGAAACTAAAAATTTGAAAAATTAAAGCTAAAAAATGAAACTAAAATTTTGAAAAATTTAAGCTAAAAATTGAAACTAAAATTTTGAAAAATTTAGGCTAAAAATTGAAACTAAAAATTAAATAATAGAAAAATTGAATAATAGAAAAATACAGAATTGAAGAAATATTTTCGATATCTTGTCTTTTCGAATAAATGTGGAAATAATGGAAAATAAATTGACAGTATATACTCATTAAACCGTTGAAGTCACTCCATTAGATTTACCCTTTCAGCGTAATAATAAATAATAGAGTTTGCAAAGTAAGTTCGAATGCGAGTGATGTATATATTGTCTTACTTTGTGAGACCGCGTGAAGAAGAACGGATGCCGGATGTTTGGATTAAGAGATCGGTCTTTATGGCCATTCGTATACGTTGTACTGATGGATATTTTTTCACGTATCATTTTAAAATGGCTCTGCAGTGTACACGATATTAAATGCAAATGCATCCTGCAAATTATGTTATTAAACAAACCATTTTCCCCTGTTTACACAAAAGTCTATATACGCATATGTTGAATCAGCATAAACCACATGAATAAACAATACCAGTTTGAAATTTAATACATTTATGCCATTACACACCGCACAGCATACATTGTCTGTAAATATCAATTTTTTTTCTATTTCCCGAAAGGAAAAAAATATTTAAAGTCTTTTCAATACTGTACTATACGTTTTTTTTAAATATTTGATTCATTATCATACTGTAGCACATCTTGGAAACAATATGACAGAAATATTTGTATTTAAACATTTATATAAGTTTTAGAAATTTTAAAATAACAGGCCTTGCACTCATCTATATACTAAAATCTACTATTTGCTACTTTTTTAAAATTAATTATCATGTACGAAGCCTGAAATATTTTTAAAGACAATAGTTCAAATAAAATCGCATTATGTACTTGTAAAATTCAAAAATTGATCCATATTCGGTATTTTAGCCACGTTGAACCAACTTACAAATTTTGTCCGATATTTGAAGAAAATTGAAATAAAACAACTGAAGATAGTAAAAGAAACGATATTGTACAATCTTCAATCGATTTTTAACAGTTTATTCAGTTTTTAATTCTGCCTCTCGCTTTTGATAAAGAGAATCCATTAATTTCGCAACAATTACAAGGAGAGAACAAAGGCAAAATAAAAGTGGATCGTATTTCTTTTCTTTCGGCTAATATCCTCTCGCTGGCATGGCAGTTTAATAAACTCGTGCGTTAATTTTCTTCCTCGTCTACGATTGGCTATTCTGAAAATTATTATTCTTCTTCTTCTTCTTTAATTTATTTTCCGGCAATTGAACACTTTTCTTAAAACACTCTCACTTGTTCTTTGATGCAATTTATTACTGTAAATATTACTCTTAAGCGTGCGTTTAAAATCCGTGGGCGGGAGTTTATGAGTTAACCACTTTGGAAGGCGTCTGGAGAAAAAGGTGCGCGAGACGATATCATTAAAAAAGGAATAAGATAATAATATGAAGAAGAAAACGGTGAAGAAAGGGGGAGGCAGTGAAGAAAGAGGGAAGAAGTGAAGAAAGAGGGAAGTAGTGAAGAAAGAGGGAAGTGAAGAAAGAGGGAAGTAGTGAAGATATATTTTAAGAATAATAAGAATAATAAGATAATAATAAGAAGAAGAAAACGGCGAAGAAAGGAGGAGGGAGTGAAGAAAGAGGGAATTAGTGAAGATATATTAGAAAACGGTGAAGAAAGCCACAGTAAAACGTGAAGTGTTAAAATAACACCAGAATGGATTAAAATAATCTTCAACAGTTTAATCCCTCTAGGATTAAATTAACACCAAAAAGGATTAAAATAATCTATTTTTGTGTTATTTTTAACTATGAATGAAATTTTACTTTAAATAAAACACCAAAGTCAACGATTTGTAAAAATTCAACGAATTTAGCTTCTCCAGGGAGAATAGTAACTTAGTTACTAACTTAGTTACTAACTTACTAACTAACTTAGTGACATAGTTACTAAATTCAATTGTGTTCAAAAATTTAAAAAAATTCTCGTCAAAATTTCAATTCTCTGTATAAATCATAAAATTCTTCTCTGATATTCAATTATTTTACCAAATTTTAATCAAATTCTTGTCAAAATTTCAATTATTTTCAGAAGTTTTCTAAAATTTAATAATTTTCAATATCTACTATTATTTCAATAAAATTTTCCAAAAGAATTCCATTATTAAAAAAAAATTGAATAAAATTTTACGCGAACATTCAATTAGTTTTATAAATAATAAAAATTTTTACAGGAATTCAATTATTTATAAATTTTTTTTTATAAATTTCTTCGCAATAATTCAATTATTTTTATAAATAATAACATTTTTACAGGGATTCAATTATTTTTATAAATAATAAAATTCTTTTAGGAATTCAATTATTTTCATAAATAATACAACTCAGTGCAGAATTTAAATTATTTTTAATGCAATTTAAATCGAATTCCTCAAAAAATGTAATTATTCTTAAAAAATTTTATTAAAATTCGTCGCAAGAATTTAATGATTTAAAAAATTTGTTGATAACATTTTTTATGAGAATTTAATAATTCAAGAAACATGAAATTAATAAATTATTTATTTTTATATTTTAATAATTGAATTCTCGTAGAATTTACTAATAAAAATGTTTTTAAAAATGAATTTCATTTAAAATTTTAGTTTATAATTAAATATTAAAAGCATTATAACGTGGATTTTTAGAAATAATTAAATTTTAAAAAAGTTTCAAACTAAATTCATTGAAAATCTTAATAAAATTTTTAAAAATCATTACATTTTTCAAGAAATTTGATTGAAATTGTAATAAAAATAATTAAAATTCTGCGACGAGTCTTATTTATAAAAATAAATTAATTCCTAATCAGAATTTTATAATTTATGAAAATAATTGAATTCGTGAGAAGAATTTTAATATTTACGAAAATAATTAAATTCTTGCGAAGAATTTTATAAAATTTTGTTAAAAAAATGAATTCCCTGAAATGAATTTCTTAAAAGTAAATTTTTTTAAGGATCTTTATCAAAAATTTTGAAAATAATTAAATTCAATTAAGAAATTTAATTAAAAATGTATTTAAAATCTATTGATTCTAATGTTCAATTATGTCAAATTGAAATTGAAATTGAATTTTTAATCAAATTCTTATTAGAAAATTCTACGAGAATTCAATTATTTAAATAGAAAACAAAAATTAATTGAATATAATTGAATGTTTCTTAAAATTCAATTCTTATAAAGAATTTTATCAACAAATTTTTTAGTAATTGAATTTTTTTGAAGAATTTCAATTAAATTTTTAAGAATAATAACATTTTTATTTATGAAAATAAAAATTATTTTTGAAAATTATTGAATTCATAAAAATAATTTTTTTCCTAAACATTTCAGTTAAAATTTTAGATTATAATTAAATATTAAAAGCATAACGTGGATTTTTAAGAAATAATTAAATTTTGAAAAAGTTTCAAACTAAAATCATTGAAATTCTTAATTTTTCATATTTTTGACAAACAATTCTGTAGAATTAATTCTTTTTAAAAGTTTAATAGGATTTTTATTGAAATTATTTTGAGTCTTTATTTTTCAATATATATTTAATTGGAGAATTTCCGAATAATTGAAATTTTTGTAAAATTGAATTGTAAACGAATGAATTTGTAAATTCTCATAAAACTCATCGCAGCGTTTCAATTATTTTGCATATACAATTATAATTCAATTCCTTGAAAAAGTAATTATGTTCATGCAACTTTTAATAAAATTCGACAAAAGAATTCAATTATTTAAAAATTTGTTACTAAAATTCTTTATGCGAATTGAATTTTGAGAAACATTCAATTATTCAATAAATTATTTACTTTTGCATTTAAATAATTAAATTCTTGTAGAATTTTCTAATAAAAATTGATTTTGATTTCCTAAAAATGAATTTCAGTTAAAATTTTAGATTATAATTGAATATCAAAAGCAATAGGTATAGCGTGAATTTTTAGAAATAATTAAATTTTAAAATTAATTTTTTTGAAAAAGTTGAATTGAATTTTCTTTTATTTTATTTAAAGTTTTTATTTTCTAATATGCATTTAATTAAAAAATTTAGGAATAATTGAAATTTCGTGAAATTGAATATTGTATGTAAATAAATGGATTTGAAAATTGCCAAAGAACTTTTTCGAAAATTATTAAAAATAATAGATATAAAGTAAAATTCGAGTTAAAATTTTTGAAAATAATAATTGAATTGAAATAATGAAAATAATTTTGAAGAAGTATAATATTCTTATAATATAAAATAATGATTTTATTACTTGGTCATCTTTAATTATTATAAAATATGAAGAAATCGATGACTCCGAGTCGAAGACTCGGAGTCGAAGACTCGGAGTTATCGATATCTTCATGTTTTATAGTTATAAAAAAATTTAATGAACTAAAATTTTATTTATTGTAAAAAATAACACCAAAATTGATTATTTTAATTTTTTTTGTGTGTTAATTTAATCTGCAACACTTTTTAATACCTCACGATTTACTGTATGAGGGAAAGAGTGAAGAAAGAGGGAAGGGGTGAAGAAAGAGGAAAGTAGTGAAGATATATTAAGAATAATAAGATAATAATAATAAGAAGAAAACGGTGAAGAAAGGGGGAGGGAGTGAAGATAGAGGAAAGGGGTGAAGAAAGAGGGAAGTAGTGAAAATAATAATAAGAATAATAAGATAATAATAATAATAATAATAATAATAATAATAATAATAATAATAATAATAATAATAATAATAATAAAACCGGTGAAAAAGGGGGAGGGAGTGAAGAAAGAGTGAAGAAAGAGGAAAGTAGTGAAGAAAGAGGGAAGGAATGAAGAAAGAAGAAAGTAGTGAAGAAAGAGCTAAAAAGAAGAAAGAGGGCGAGAAATTAACTCTGTGAGAAAGAGGTGAAGAAAGGTGTGTAATACTAAAGTCGCGGGGTGAAAATGAAAAATCTTCGGTACGACTTTCATTGGATAATTTCGAAGGAGCATCCAAGACAGAATGATTAATGTGCCCGTGGAAACGTCCATTTTCTCCAATCTCAGTGTCGACGGGACTTTTCCCCGAGAAAACTATATCTAACTTAAGTGTCACAAGTTTCCTTATTTGCTTCTCTTCTTCCGGTTCGTTGGTGAGAGAATTAAAATTTTTCTCCATTCACACCAAAGGACATCAATTATCTACTGAAGTGAGTTAAATTTACAGGCAAAAACTCTGCGGTTTATGTTTCTTCGGGGCACAAAAAAAAAGGAAAGAGCAGGATAAAACTTTTAAGTGCTTCAACTATATAGGATACATTAATTATCACGTAGAAAGTTGCGAATAGAGAGAAAGAGAGAGGAGAGATACTTTATTCGAAATTTCGTATCACTACCAATAAGAAAACTTTTAGCGAATTATTATTTTTACTGAAAATGAAGTAAAATCGTGTGTCGAAGTCGAATTCAATTTGAGAGAAAGAGGTCCTTTTGCAGGAAATGGAAGATTATGTGTTTGTTGTAAAATATATGATTAAGATGAAAAATTGAAGGAAGATGGTAACAGATGGAGGAGCCGGTCGAAGTTACTTATAATATCCATGAGTCGTTTCAACTCCCTTTTCTTCTTCTTCTTCTTCTTTTTCTTCTTTGACTTCTTGGCCCCCGAAGGCATTCGACTGTAGCATACAGTTTGCATTTAAAGATAAATTGCCAAAGTGCAGTGGTGACATAAATCAAAAAATAAGCGCAAGCAGATATTACGGAACGCGTCAGAGTTGAGAGGTTATAAATTGTCCAGTTTGTTCATATGATGGGGATTAACTTCTGTCAAAAAAAAATTTGCTTTCTAAAGGCAAAAAAGTAAAAGAGTTACTTCAATATTCAAGGTTATGATAAAAAAATTTAATTTTCTTTTTCACTTTTATATCAGACTTTTGACTGATTTCCAGTAAATTTCGATTTTTTTCCCTAATCCTAATAAATGTTCTGCGATTCACTCTAAAAATTATTAGAAACTAAAAAAATGCTCGATTTGATTTATTTACAAATTTCTCTAATTTTTAAATAATTGAATTCTTTTCACGAATTTTAATGAAGACTTCTCGATGAAAATTTCTGATGAACTGATTCGATAAGTGACTAGTAGAAACTGATGATGAGGTCCAAATGTAATTTTCAAGTTATATTAAACATAGCAGATGTAAAGTAAATTTTCCAAGTGTTGGTCGAAATGTTCACCTGGGGCTTTTTGACGGAAACGCATTTCCATGATTCGCTCAACGCAAATATGCAAACCAACTTTTCACTCAGTGTGGTCACGAGGAATTTACCCAACTTTATTTTCAACTTGATAGAGTATGCACGAATAGCAGAATAATTAGTGCCCTCACTGAATTGTGAGAAAATGGCCCAAACATTATAAATTAAAATTCAGTTTCTCTCCTTTCATATATTGTGGAATAAGTGTATGTTGACCACCAATTATGCCGATTCAAACATTACACGAAAGATAAATCCAATTTTTGGAAAAATTTTTTTTTCTTCTGTAGCGAGGCACATTTTTTATCTTCTTTCGACTATTTTATAAAATTAAGAAAAAGGTGAAAGAGGTAGAGGTCGAAGAGCCGGAGCTAAAGTAGAAGCTAAATACAAAAATAGCGATAGATTTTCTTAAGTGATGTTAAATCTTAATGAAACGAAAATTTAAGTTACGTAATTAGAGCAAAAGTGTTAGTAGTAAATTAAGTCCGGTAGCTGGATAAATCACGTATTAATTTAAAACAAATTACAAGACATTTTGTTGGCAAAATTAAGATATTGTTTTTAAATCTTAAAGAGACATTTTTAGTGTATTATTTTTCGTCTCTACTTTAATTTTCGCCGGGTACAGACGAAAAATACTGCAAGTTTATTCAAATTACTTCCCATTAAGTTTAGTGTAAAATTGCCGCATAAATTCCTAAGAGTGTAGTTTTAACTGGAACGATTGTAGCTATTCTTCTTTATAACATGTTTCTTGGCACATGCTGCACTCGAATACTTGTCTCGATTCTCTCAGTTCGCCTTTAACCCCCGAGGATTTTTCTTCTCGTTTTAAATTTACTCTCTCGTCTCAAGTAGAAAGTCGAAAACGATTTTTTTTTCAAACATGTATATGGGTTTATATTTTTTTTTTTTAAAGCGAGTTAGTGAAGATGTTAAAAACGGATCCATTAGAGTTTTTCCATTGCTTGCTTCAAGTGGTACAATGTCGCTTGGTGTATAAGGGATCAAGAATGCGCATTTTCACATTCATGTACATTACCCTATGGTCCCTTGAGTCGTGGCCACTCGGAGCTTGAATAAAAGGAGACACCCTCCACTTGTTTTTTAACTCCCTCTCTCTTATTCTCCCTCCCACCTTACCTACCATTCACACTCCCTGATTTCTTTCAGCTTATTATTCATTTAGGTCTTTTTTCAATTTTTTTTTTTTTACTTCAAATTACCTTTCTTCCTTGTTGACATTATCTTTCTTCTTCAGAATAAGATAGGTGGAAATTGGACGTAAAATAAAACTGAACTCATTTTTTTGGTTGCATTTCATTGTTGAATTTTTATGGCAGCCATTTTTATTTATAATTTTAAAATAATTGAATTTTATTACTTTTGAAAATAATTCAATTCTTTGAAAAAAAACTTATTTTCTAAAAAGAGAAAAAACTATATTTAAATAATTTCTTTCGGTGATAATTTAAAATTTCCATATTTTCCTTATAGATATTCGAAAAGCCGCGCAAGGACAATATTTGTCAAGTGATAATGCCACAGTGAATTGAAAATATCGAATTACGAATGTGTTTTGTCGCAAAAGGTCGAAGGTGAATGGAGGATTGGCTTACGGAAAGTTGATCTATCGAGTTTTTCGTACTACACGTATATTTTCGTATATATGTGTGTAAGCTTTCAGAATCATATTGGCGATGTTGGAGAGTTTGTTAAAATGAAGAAAAAAAAAGGAGAGATGGAAAAAAAATGTCCCATGAGATCATCGTCAGGAAGTAACGTCTCACTGATTCTATTACAAGCTACTCAGGTTTTGAATCATTATCGGATCTCGCGATGCTAGTTGCCACACTGGGGACACTTACTAAAGGGGTTTCAAATCCATCCCCAATGTCTTTTATTATTTCAATGATTCGTATTTTTTTTTTGCTACCCTCACGTGTATATAATTCATCAGAGATTTTCAGTTAATTTTCAATTCTGTAAAGAACTTATTCAATATTCATTCAGAATTCGATGTTTTGTTGAAATTGAAATCGAATTGTCTGCTGTTTTATTATTATGGTCTTTCGATTAAAATTAGCTGCGATTTCAGTTCGTATAGGGATTAATACTATAACTATATAATCAAATTTTGAATATTGAAACTGAAAACTAACTAAATTAACACTAAAAAAGATTAAAATAATCAATTTTGGTGTTATTTTTTACAATGAATGAAATTTTAGTTCATTAAATTTTTTTATAACTATAAAACATGAAGATATCGATAACTCCTAGTTCGGAGTGATTCGACTCGGAGTCATCGATTCCTTCATATTTTATAATAATTAAAGATGACCAAGTAATAAAATCATTATTTTATATTATAAGAATATTATACTTTTTCAAAATTATTTTCATTATTTCAATTCAATTATTATTTTCAAAAATTTTTAACTGCAATTTTACTTTATATCTATTATTTTTAATAATTTTCGAAAAAGTTCTTTGGCAATTTTCAAATCCATTTATTTACAATATTCAATTTTATGAAATTTCAATTACTTTTAAATTCTTTAATTAAATGCATATTAGAAAATAAAAACTTCAAATAATACATAAAAGAAAATTCAATTAAACTTTTTCAAAAAAATTAATTTCAAAATTCAATTATTTGTAAAAATTCACGTTATATTGCTTTTAATATTCAATTATTATCTAAAACTTTAACAGATATTCATTTTCATGAAATGAAAATAAATTTTTATTAAAAAATTCTACAAGAATTTAATTATTGAAATGCAAAAGTAAATAATTTATTGAATAATTGAATGTTTCTCAAAATTCAATTCGCATAAAGAATTTTAGAAACAAATTTTTAAATAATTGAATTCTTTTGTCGAATTTCATAAAAAATTGCATGAACATAATTACTTTTTTTAAAGGAATTCAATTATAATTGTATGAAAAATAATTGAAACACTGCTAAAATTAAATTTTTTTTCTAGTGTTTTTAACTAAAATTCTTTAATAAATCCATTATTTTCAATAATTTTTAAACAAATTCTTTGAGAATTTTCAAATTCATTCGTTTACAATTCAATTTTACAAAATTTCAATTATTCAGAAATTATCGAATTAAATATATATTGAAAAAAAAGCTTGAAATAATTTCAATAAAAATCCTATTAAACTTTTAAAAAGAATTAATTCTACAGAATTGTTTGTCAAAAATAAGAAAAATTAAAAATTTCAATGATTTTAGTTTGAAACTTTTTCAAAATTTAATTATTTCTAAAAATTCACGCTATATTGCTTTTAATATTTAATTATTATCTTAAATTTTAACTGAAATTTATTTTTAAATTAATTTTTATTAAAAAATACCACAAGAATTTAATTATTTAAATGCAAAAGTAAATAATTTATTGAATAATTGAATATTTCTCAAAATTCAATTCTCATAAAGAGTTTTAATAACAAATTTTTAAATAATTGAATTCTTTTTGTCGAATTTTATTAAAATTTGCATGAACATAATTACTTTTTTCAAGGAATTGAATTATAATTGTATGAAAAATAATTGAAACACTGCGATGAGTTTTATGAGAATTTTCAAATTCATTCGTTTACAATTCAATTTTACAAAAATTTCAATTATTCAGAAATTCTCCAATTAAATATATATTGAAAAATAAAGACTCAAAATAATTTTAATAAAAATCCTATTAAACTTTTAAAAAGAATTAATTCTACAGAATTCTTTGCCAAAAATATTAAAAATTAAGAATTTCAATGATTTTAGTTTGAAACTTTTTCAAAATTTAATTATTTCTAAAAATCCAAGTTATAATGCTTTTAATATTTAATTCTAATCTAAAATTTTAACTGAAATTGATTTTTAAAACAATTTTTATTAGTAAATTCTACCGAAAATTCAATTAGTTAAATACAAAAATAAATAATTTATTAATTTCATGTTTCTTGAAATTAAATTCTCAAAAAAAATGTTATCAACAAATTTTTTTAATCATTAAATTCTTTGGACGAATTTTAATAAAATTTTTAAGAATAATTACATTTTTCGAGAAATTCGATTAAAATTGCATTAAAAATAATTGAAATTCTGCAATGAGTTTTATTATTTATGAAAATAATTGAATTCCTAAAAGAATTTTATTATTTATAAAAATAATTGAATCCCTGTAAAAATGTTATTATTTATGAAAATAATTGAATTATTGCGAAGAAATTTATAAAAAAAAATTTATAAATAATTGAATTCCTGTAAAAATTTTTATTATTTATAAAACTAATTGAATGTTTGCGTAGAATTTTATTCAAATTTTTTTTTAATAATGGAATTTTTTTGGAAAATTTTATTGAAATAGTAGATATTGAAAATTATTGAATTTTAGAAAACTTTTGAAAATAATTGAAATTTTGACAGGAATTTGATTAAAATTTTGTAAAATAATTGAATTTCGAAGAAGGATTTTATTATTTTTAAAAATAATTGAATTTCAGGGGAAAATTTTATTATTTATAAAGATAATTGAAATTTTGACCAGACTTCATTTAAATTTTCGAAAATAAATGAATTTCGAAGAAGAATTTTATTATTTTAAAAGTAAATTGATTTATTGACAAGAATTCATAAAAATTTTTGAAAATAATTGAATTTTGTCACAGAATTTTGCTATTTATTTTTAAAAATAATTGAAATGTTGACTATTTTTTTAGATTTTTTGAAATCAATTGAATTTCTGCGAAGAATTTTATTATTTATAAAGATAATTGAAATTTTTACCAGAATTCTTTAAAATTTTGGAAAATAATTGAATTTCGAAGAAGAATTTTATTATTTTTAAAAATAATTAATTTTTTGACTTACTAACTTACTATTCTCCCTGGAGAAGCTAAATTCGTTGAATTTTTACAAATCGTTGACTTTGGTGTTTTATTTAAAGTAAAATTTCATTCATAGTTAAAAATAACACCAAAGTAGATTATTTTAATCCTTTCTGGTATTAATTTAATTCTAGAGGGATTAAACTGTTGCAGATTATTTTAATCCATTCTGGTGTTATTTAAACACCTCACGTTTTACTGTGTATAAAAAAGTGTCCCCAAGGTGTCCACCATTCAAAATTTCACTGAAAAATTAAAAAAATAGTTGCAAAAATCAATTTAAGGTAATTTTATTTGAAATCTATTGTTTTTGGCTTTGAATTACAGAATCAATAGTTGCAAACTCTGTTTTTTGCTTATAAGAAGCCATTCTAAAATATTGTTAATTATTCATCCTATTTCATACATTAAAAACTAAATTACTTTATTATTCATCATAAAATTTTCCAAATCGATAAAATTTACATTTTCCATAATATATTTCGATAAATATTACATCGTAAAAAAAGTCAAAAGTGATTTTACATAAAAACGCATGGTGGCCACCTTAGGGCCCTCTACCCTAATTAATATCAAATATAATGATATTTAACATTAATTATATTTTTATGATTCTAATTTGTAAATTTTGATTATAAATTGCACTGTTTTTTTTACTGTTGGATTCAAAATTGCAAATATGAACAGACTTGTCTTAATTTTCGAGATATTATCTTTGACGTGAGTGAGGTTTGTTGTTGTTGGTCTCGTCTCATGTCTAGACAAGTTGCAGACCTCGAAGTAGATCGAAAACTGCCAGGGATGGGAAAGCTCACCCTCAATTCAACGCGGAATGTGGGTTAGGGCAAATTAACTTATAACTTTCTGCCGTGTCCCCTCGCATTTCGGTCAATTTAAACTTTTATTCGCATTATTATTTTAGATAGCATTTAACTTCTTTGTCTGATTCAATTTAATTTCATGTAATCAGTGAATCGGTTCCTTAAGTTTTATTATTATACTTCTCATTCTTTTCGTCTTGTAAACAGTTTGAAAATAATTTCTCATTTTCATAGAACAACCATTAGAATCAATATCATTAGAATTTTTAAATATTATTTCACAATATAAAACTAACTATCCTTGCCTCATCCTCTCCTACAATTGAAAAATTTCCAACTAATTGAAATTTGGTAAAATCTTTTAAAAATATTTTCGGTTTACCATTTCAATAGTCCAAAGATGGATTGAATTTAAGAATAAAAAAACAGTAAAGTTACAAAAAAACAGTTAAGTTGCGTAGACGCTTCAAGAACTTTTCACAGTGTAATTTCCACTTTTTTTTGCTGAATACTATTCGCTGTGGGATTCGTTACATTTTCTTTCATTTTTTTCCAACCCTTTCATCTATTAGCAGGTGAAATCTAAAACCTCTTGACTGACTCTGTTGGCTATAAAGTAAAACTAAAGGAGGAAAGTCGAGTCGACCCCTTTCATTCGAAACTTGGCATTATTCTAAGAATGCAATCACCTCTACTAATGGATACACTGTACTCAACAGCCGCAGTAGTTCTCATTTAAAAAAAAAATTTAAATAATTACAAAATAGATCCATTATTTATTATCTGCACTCAAGTATAAATTTTTAATTTACAATTTTAAAAAAAGAAAGAAAAAAATTGTGTGCATTAAAGACGCACGTTTACTGTGACCTGATCATCGTGACTGCGGAATCAAGTAAGTCAATATTTATCCGACCATTAAACGGATAATACTTACCGAAGTCTAGAGGGAAAAAAAAGCACAACGTGTTTAAACACGTCTTGTCACTTTGTACTTTTTTTCAATTCTACAAAAGTCAACTTTTCACATTAACAATAGAATTTCTTTTTTCTATTATTAATAAAACTGGTATTTCCTTGTCAATGTCGCTAATTATCATAAATTGCAATAAATACTTCCGTTACTTTTTTTTTTAATTAATTTATTTTCAAAACATTTTTTGAAAAATGTCAAATGTTTTAGAGAAATAAGAAATGATTGCAGAAATTCAATTATTTTCAAAAATAATAAAATTCTTCTCCAAAATTCAATTATTTTCAGAAATTTTTATAAAATTCTAGTCAAAATTTCAATTATTATTATCAAAAATTCTTTTCAATTCAATTATTTTCAATATCTACTATTTTAATAAAATTTTCCAAATAATTCAATTAAAAAAAAATTTAATTCGACTCAAACATTCAATTATTATCATAAAATAATAAAAATTTCACAGGAGTTCAATTATTTACAAATTTTTTATAAATTTCTTCGCGATAATTCAATTATTTTCATAAATAATCAAATTTTTTACAAAGATTCAATTATTTTCAAGAAATCTGAAAAAATCGTCAACATTTCAATTATTTTTATAAATGTATAGCAAAATTCATCGACAAAATTCAATTATTTCATAAATAATAAAATTTTCACAAGAATTTAATTATTTTCAAAAACAATTTTCAAAAAATTTTTCGAAAAAAATCAATTATTTAAAATTATTTTTATAAAATTCTTCGCTAGAATTCAATTATTTAAAAAAAAATTAATAAAGTTCTTCGTAAGAATTCAATTATTTTTGAAAATTTTAATAAAATTTTTTAAAGAATTCAATTATTTTTAAAAATTATAGATAATAAAATTATTCATATCAATTCAATTATTTAAAAAAAAATTTTCCTCAATTTCAACAATTTTCAATATCTACTATTTTAATAAAATTTTATAAAAGAATTCCATTATTTAAAAAACTTTAATAAAATTCTACTCAAACATTTAATTATTATCATAAAATAATAAAAATTTCACAGGAGTTCAATTATTTACAAATTTTTTATAAATTTCTTCGCGATAATTCAATTATTTCCATAAATAATCAAATTTTTTACAGAGATTCAATTATTTTCAAAAAATCTAAAAAAAATCGTCAACATTTCAATTATTTTTATAAATGAAGGGAAAAATTCTTCGATAAAATCCAATTATTTTCAGGAATTTTAATAAAATTCATTGCTAAATTCAATTATTTTTATAAATAATAATATTCATCACAAGAATGCAATTATTTTTAAAATTAATAAAATTCTTTGGAGGAATTCAATTATTTTCAAAAAATCATTAGCATTTCAATTATCTTTATAAATGAGAATGAATAGCAAAATTCTTCGACAAAATTCAATTATTTATAGGAATTTTAATCAAATTCTTTGCAAAATTCAATTACTTTCATAAATAAAAATATTCATCACAAGAATTCTATTATTTTTAAAAGTAATAAAATTCAATTACTTCTAACAATTTTAATAAAATTCATTTTTTATAATATTTCCCAAAATAATTAAATTATTTAAAAATAATTTTGTCAAAATTTTTCAATAATATTCAAATATTTTGCAAAATAATGAAAATTTCACCGAAATTCAATTTTTGCATAATTTTTCGAAAAAAAATCAATTGTTTGAAACTTTTTTTATATTTTTCGCAATAATTCAGTTATTTTCAGGAATTTTAATAAAATTTATTGCAAAATTCATTGATCTTTGTAAATAACAATATTTATCACAAGAATTCAATTATTTTCAAAATTAATAAAATTATTTGTATACCTAAATTTAATTATTTTAAACAAATTTTTTAAAAAAATCGTCAACATTTCAATTATTTTTATAAATGATTAGCAAAATTCTTCGACAAAATTAAATTATTTTCAGGAATCTTAATAAAATTCATTTATTTTAAAAATTTTAATAAAATTCATGTGAAAAATTTTAATTATTTTCAAAAAGTTTTCTTAAAATCAATTATTTGCATAGGTATCTATTATTTTTCTAATAATTCCCAAAAGAATTGAATTATTTAAAAACAATTTTTACACAATTTTACACAAATATTCAATTATTTTCTAAAATAATAAAAATTTCACCAGAATACAATTATTAAAAATATAGAATATTTGCATAATTTTTATGGAAAAAAAATCAATTATTTGAAACATTTTTATATTCTTCTCAATAATTCAAGTATTGTCATAAATAATAAAACTCATTGCATAATTTCAATTATTTTTAGTACAATTTTAATCGTAAAATTTGCTAATAAAAATTAATTTAAAAACTCAATTTAGTTAAAGTTTTAGATAATAATTGAATTTTTGAGAAGTTACTGATAATTGCAATTTTTTGAAATAATTGAATTTTGAAAAGGTTTTGAAATAAAAATCTTTGAAAATCTGAATTTTCTATACTATTAATTAAAAAATCTATGCGAAACTAATTTTTTCAAAAAGCTAAATCGAAATTTTTTAAAAAACATGAAGAATTCAATTACTCCGAGTCGAAGACTCGGAGTGATTGATTTCTTCATGTTTTATAGTTTTGAAAAAATTTAATTTATGGTTTTAAGTAAAATGTTCTTTCATTTCACTTGGATTGGTATTATTTTTGTCATTAATAATTATTTAATTATTTTTTTTAATTATTTATTTTTTATTTATTTATTTATTTATTATTATTATTATTATTATTATTATTATTATTATTATTATTATTATTATTATTATTATTATTATTATTTATTATTATTTTTTATTTTTTTATTTATTTTTTTTTTAATTATTTTTTTTTTAATTATTTTTGGTCCTTAAGTATAATATTATATTATAATTTTTTTTTAATAAAAAGCTACTTAAATTTAGGCCTTTTAAAGGTTAAAGTAAACTTTTCTAATTCAAAAACAAAAAGTCAGTCACTAATTAAAATTAGTAAATATTTAAAAATTTTTTTACTAATTCAAAACTTAGAGATTGCGTTATTAATGAATATAGTGAAATTATTGCGTCTCGGTTAATATATGGCAAAAGGTAAATTGTTTTGGGTTAAATTGAGACTGCACCTCAATCTTGATAGAAATACGCGTGATTCCGCAGGACCATGTATAACAGGAGACGTTGCCATGTGCTTTATACTAACTACACTACACACTATAAATAAAACTAACTTCTCTACACCACTACCTTTGAGGTCGGAGGTGGCATGTCAAATTCCCCGCCTCGTGCTGCACCCCGTTTGTTTGAATTTATACCAGAAACTTCCTGCCTGTCAAATCCCGATGCTCAACACCACATTTATTTCAATCTCCACCAACTTTAATGGAAGCTTTTCAAATTTAAGTCTCGAAATGTCGTAAATTTTTCTTTTCCACAATGTTTTAAAAAACTAGAAGAAAGAAAAGAAGGAAAAAAGAATTTTTTTACCTAATAGACATCAAGTGAATCAAGTTTTTTAAAATTCGTCCGCCATATTTGATCCGCCATTTTGAATTTTTTTAATTTTGTAATCAGCGACAAAAGTGTCAATTTTAACGTAAATAATTATGAAAAAAGAAATTGAATGTCACCGCGTAAAAAAGTTGAAAATTTTCAAAAGAAATTTTACGAAACTAAAAACAATAATTTAACACAAGTCGCGCACTTTATCATTGTACACCGGATTTTGTAATATTTAAATTTTTAAAGTCCTACGTATATGTGGGTTCGTTAATTATTACTAAAAGCACTGCTCAACTATTTTTATGCAAAACATCTTGAAGCTAGAGACTCGAGGAAATGTGATATTAAAAGCTCGCATGTACTTTCTCTCTATCGCTGCGTGCAAATGCAATTTTAAACCAACCAAGAAAAATTGCTTGACGACAGTCTAAACTCAGAAAATCTCTGTACTCCAACCTAATGAAATTAAACTAAAAATTTAAAAAAAAATTTTCTTTTTCTATAATCAAATTTCTATATTCTAAAAAATGTATCACTAGTAATAATTTTTATTCCATTTCAATCTTTTTCAAATTAATCTTTTATTACACATTTATCGGTTTTATATACTCGGTTATTAAAAATGTATCAAACTTTAAAATTTTTACAGCGTAGAATTTTTTCAACCAACCATAAATTTGATTAAAAAGTTTATTTAATTATTACCCCCCTCTCCCTACCCCTCAGAAAAAGTAGATATAAATGTGAAAACCCTTTGTGAAAATTGAAATATTTCAAAAAATAAAAAAAAAAAAAAAAAAAAAATGTTACCAGATTTATATGAATAAAGTTTAAATTCGAGAATAAATTTTCATTTTCATAAATATTTTCCCTTTATTTCTTTATTTATTTTTTAATAATTTTTATTTCTAACAAGTGTATGTGCCTTTTATTAATTTTCCAACGTACAAAAAGGGTAGAGTAAAAAATAGAAAGAAAAATTATTGCAAAAAACAAAGAAGAAAGAAATGCTTTCTACAGCATTATTGGTTAGATTCTTTTGTAAAGACCTTTAAAAACATTGAAAGCTGACTAAGGTATCTCCTTCGAACTTGTCAATAATCGCAAAGAAATGCTTTTTAGACACTAAAGTCCGAAAGAGACTGCGAGCGTCATTTGAGATCCTTTGACATATCATTAATAGCAAAAGGACATTGAAGAGCTTCCCGATTACTTGACATTTTTCCAATTCCTACAGAGTTTGAAAATAAGGTATCGATAATTTTTATTTTAGCCATCTTTATCAATTTTTTTTTTTTTCGTTGCTAATTAATTTTGGAAATTTGAAATTTTAAATATTCTATGCATTTAGTATTTTTAATATTAATTTCTATGCATTCCCGATTATAAATATATTTACTAGAAATATTTGTTCTGTAAAAATATATTTACTAGGAATATATTTACTGTATAAACTATAAATATATTTACTAGGAATATATTTACTGTATAAATATATTTACCAGGAATACATTTACTCATTTACTGTATAAATATGTTTACTAGGAATATATTTACTAGAAATAAATTTACTAGGATTATATTTACTAGAAATAAATTTACTACGAATATATTTACTAGGAATATATTTAGTAAGAATATATTTACTATAGAAATATATTTACTAAAAACATATTTACTAGAAATCTATATTAATAATCGTTGTATTCCGGTAATCAGATCGCAGTTTAAAGTAAATTGTTGTTTAATTTTTTTGTTTCTTAACTTTTTTTAATAATTGTTCTTTTTTAATATTTCTAATATTAAAAATAGTGTATTTTGAAAATTATCGAGTTGTTGCAAAGAATTTTATCAAATGTTTGATAATAATAGAAATCCTTTGAAGAATTTTATTATTTAGGAGAATAATTCAATTTAAATTAAAACTTTTTTAAATAATTGAATTTTATGAACAATTTCTTTCAAGTTTTTTTTTAATAATCGTGCTTGTTAAAAATTAAAATTAAACATTTAATTATTGGATTTTATGAAAATTTTAGAAAGTAATTGAATTCTTTTGAAAAATTTTTTAACAAATTAAGAAAAAAATTTAATTCTTTCCTGCAATTTTTTTTTTTTAAATAATTGAATGTTTGCAAAAAATTATTACTTATTCATAAATATATTTAAATTATTGTTGCGAAGGATTTATTAAAATTTGAGAAAATAATTGGATTTTTACGAAAAATATTATTAAAAATTAAAAAAAAATTAAATTCTTTCCTGACATTTTATTAAAAATAATTGAATTTTTGCAAAGAATTTTACTGTTTAAAAAAAATAATTGAATTGTTTCGAAGGATTTATTAGAATTTGGGAAAATAATTGAATTTTTGCAAATATTTTACTATTAAAAAAAAAATTGAATTGTTTCGAAGGATTTATTAAAATTTGAGAAAATAATTGAATTTTTGCAAAGATTTTACTATTTAAAAAAATAATTGAACTTTTTCGAAGGATTTATTAAAATTTGAGAAAATAATTGAATTTTTGCAAGTATTTTACTATTCAAAAAAAAAATTGAATTGTTTCGAAGGATTTATTAAAATTTGAGAAAATAATTAAATTTTTGCAAGTATTTTACTATTAAAAAAAAAAAAAATTGAATTGTTTCGAAGGATTTATTTAAGGGGATTTGAACCTTGATGACGTCACAGTTTGTGCAAAGCATTAGTTTTAAATCTGTGACGTCATCATGGTTCAAATGCCCTTAAATTTGAGAAAATAATTAAATTTTTGCAAATATTTTACTATTCAAAAAAAAAAAAATTGAATTGTTCCGAAGGATTTATTAGAATTTGAAAAAATAATGGAATTTTTGCAAATATTTTACTATTAAAAAAAAAAATTGAATTTTTTCGAAGGATTTATTAAAATTTAAAAAAAAAATTGAATTTTTGCAAATATTTTACTATTTTAAAAAATAATTGAATTTTTGCAAGTATTTTACTATTCAAAAAAAAAAAATTCAATTGTTTCGAAGGATTTATTAAAATTTGAGAAAATAATTGAAATTTTGCAAAGAATTTTACTGTTTAAAAAAAAAATTGAATTGTTTCGAAGGATTTATTAAAATTTGAGAAAATAATTGAATTTTTGCAAGTATTTTACTATTCAAAAAAAAAAAAAAAATTGAATTGTCTCGAAGGATTTATTAAAATTTAAGAAAATAATTGAATTTTTGCAAAGATTTTACTATTTAAAAAAAATAATTGAACTTTTTCGAAGGATTTATTAAAATTTGAGAAAATAATTGAATTTTTGCAAGTATTTTACTATTCAAAAAAAAAAAAAATTGAATTGTTTCGAAGGATTTATTAAAATTTGAGAAAATAATTGAATTTTTGGAAAGATTTTACTATTCAAAAAAAAAAAAATTGAATTGTTTCGAAGGATTTATTAAAATTTGAGAAAATAATTGAATTTTTGGAAAGATTTTACTATTTAAAGAAATAATTGAATTTTTTCGAAGGATTTATTAAAATTTGAGAAAATAATTGAATTTTTGCAAAATAATTTACTATTAAAAAAAATAATTGAATTTTGTCAAAGAATTTATTAAAATTTGGGAAAATAATTGAATTTTTGCAAAGATTTTACTTTTCAAAAAAAAATAATTCAATTGTTTCGAAGAATTTATTAAAATTTGAGAAAATAATTGAATTTTTGCAAAGATTTTACTATTTAAAAAAATAATCGAATTGTTTCGTGAAATTCGTGAGTTTAGGAATATTACAGTCGTTCAAAAATGGGTAGACACCTTGGTGCCTCTACTAAAACTAAGAAATTTTCATTAAATTCAATTAGTGACTTTTTAGTAATTCAAATTTACAAAGTAGTTTTTTTGACAAAATATACATTCCTACTCTGAATAGTATATTTACATTAAAAAACCCTTTTTACTTTGATTTCTTGAGATTTTTATTCCCGGTACGAAAAAAAAGGGATCTCTGAGTGCTTGAAAAGATAGTATGAAGGAAAAAAAATAATACCTTGTCGTGGTACGCAGTTCTTCATTGCCCCCCTCCCCCCTCCTACTATCCACTATATATCCACGTGAAGCGGATTCGCTAAGGCGGAAGAAATCGCTTCTTATTGTTTTCGTTAGATTCCGCTCTCGCTTTTGCAGCGTTTTACCTTATTTTTTTTTTCTCTCTATTCTCGATTTTCGAGGAGAAATGAAGAAAATGAAGAGAAATAGGGAAGGAAACGAAGAAAAAGGTAACAAGCACTGAATAATAGAGAGTGACATATATGTTGAGGTAGAATTTGCTTTCAATTTAAAGGCTAACTTTCTTGGATGCTTTTTCTCGCTCTAAAGTATTAATTAACTTTTTCTTTTATTGCTTTTAAGCTCTTTCCTATATTTTTCTTCTTGTTACAGTATATTTTTTTTTCCTTAAGCTAAATGCAGAGAAAAATTTTTATTCGAAAATAATATAATTACAGTTTTTCTGCTGATAGAAAATTGAGACAAAAGAACAAAAAAAAAAACGTATCAAAATTGTTGCAACAATTTTGATACGTTTTTTTGTCTCAATTTGATAATCTGCAGAAAAACTGTTTTCTTAAAAGAATGAAATTTATGTATTTTCAATTTTGATCCAATTTTGATCCAATTTTGATCAAAATGATACCAAAAATTGATAATAAATTATTTGATCTTGTAACGAATAAAATTTGTAAGTTGTAACAAATATTACTTTTGTAACAAAATTTATTTGAAACAAAAAAAAATTTGAAGCGAAAAAAAGTTTAGTAGCCCTCTGAGTCAAGTATATAATTTTGAAAAAATCGTGAAAAATGTTGTTAAAGTAGAATAAGAGAAGATATCGTAAAAGTTGAGGAAAAAAGAGAAAATAATTTTCAAGAGAGAAGCTATTTAGGGGAAGTATTATAAAAATACAGAAAAGATTTAGCAGAAAGGGAGAAAAAAAAATTGAAACTGTTTTTTTTTTTATTGTTGTTGCGTTTTGCCCAGCAAATTATAAGTCAGACGGTTTTCATTGAGACGTCTTGTATATAAAGAACGATCTAAAATTCAGGGAATCACTCTTATCCCATTCCCTTTTTCTTTTACATTCTCTCATTCTTATTGCCTGAAGTTGCCCTTCGGCAGCAGAGAATCGAGAATTTCACTCTTCCACGGAAGGTTACTTTAGTCCAGAGAGTGTGGATATGTACGTTTTCTTCCTTTTTTTTCCTCTCCTTCTCTCTTTTTTCTCTCTCGATTGCTTCTCTTGTTTGCCTGCGCGCGGAATGAATCTGGGAACCCGCGATCCTGCAAATAACCTTTGACTCCAATCGTCTTGACAAATAAATAAAAGCACGTATCGAGAACAAAACACATGATTTTTTTTGTTCTTGAAATTTCCATGTTTATTGATTCGAATTCCTCTTTCTTCTTGATTCAATCAATTATTATAATTAGGTAAATAATAATAATTATTATCATCAGGGAAAAAAATTTGGATTTAGTTTTTTTTTACTGCTCAAAATGAGTACATGTCCCAAAAGAATTTAATAATTTAAAGAAAATGTTTATAAAATTCTTCGCAAACGTTCAATTATTTTCATAAATAAAAAAATTTTCACGACAGAATTCAATTATTTAAAACAGAATTTTCCTATAAATTTTTCGAAAAAAAATTAATTATTTAAATAGATTTTTATAAATTTTTTTCACAAGAATTCAATTAATTAAAAAAATTAATAAACTTCCCAAAAATTCAATTATTTTTCTAAATAATGAAATTCTTCTCAAAAATTCAATTATTTTCAAAAATTTTAATAAAATTCTTCGCGAAAATTCCATTATTTTCATAAATAAAAAAATTTCATTTCAGAAGGATTTCAATTATTTTTTGTAATTTTAATAGTAATCGTTGCAAGAATTCAATTATTTTTATAAATATTAAAACTCATCGCAGGATTTCAATAATTTCTAATACAATTTTAAATTAATTCTGCAAAAAATGCAACTTTTCTAAAAAATTTAAATAAAACTCTTCGAAAGAATTCAATTTGGAAAAATTTTAATGAAATTATTCATAATTGAATTGTTTTCAAAATATTTTTATTTTTTAATAATGTTTTTTTGAAAGAATTCAATCATTTTCATAAATAATGTACAATTTTCAAAGAAATTCAGTTATTTAAAACACAATTTTCATAAAATTCTTTGAGAAAAATAGTTTTTTTTTAAAAAAAGTTTTTTTAAAATTCTTCTCAAGAATGCAATTATTTTTAAAACTTTATAAAATTTGGTTACAAAAATTCAATTATTTTCATAAATAATAAAACTCATCGCAGGATTTCAATGATTTTTTCATATCATTTAACATGAATTTCTCGAAAAATTTTATTATTTTCAAAAGTTTTATTGAAATTTTTCAAAAAAGAATCAATTATTTTCAAAAAAATTTTGAATAATCTTTCGAAAGAATTCAATTATTTTCACAAATAATGAAATTCTTTGCTTAAATTTAAATATTTAGAAATTTCAATATCTACTATTTTGATAAAATTTCTGAAAAAAATTCAATTAATTTAGAAAAAAATAAATGAAATTCATCGTAAATTGATTTTTATGTCAAATCAAATTTATGTAAATTGGTTTTTATGTTAAATGAATTTTAAGGAAAAGAAAATTTGTATCACGTAAATTTTATGTTAAATGTCATTCATGTTAAACGAATTTAATGTCAAATGAATTTTGTGTTAAATGACATTTATGTAAATAGAAATTTATGTCGAGTGGTTTTTACATTAAATGTTTTATGTCAAATAATATTTCGAGAATATTTATGTATCTTATTAAAAATCGAACTCTAACTTTACACCGAAAGATTAAAATTCTATTGTTTCAGTCTCAAAAAGTGTAAAAGCTTTTTTTTCATCAGAGGGATTAAAATTAAATTAAACTAAATTATATTAATTTTTATTAAATTCTATTAATTTTTATTAGTTTCTATTAAATTCTATTAAATTCTATTAAATTCTATTAAATTCTATTAAATTCTATTAAATTCTATTAAATTCTATTAAATTCTATTAAATTCTATTAAATTCTATTAAATTCTATTAAGTTCTATTAAGTTCTATTTAAATTCTATTAAATTCTACTAAATTATACTACTTTGCATTAAATTGTATTAAATTCTATAAAATTCAATAAAATTGCATTAAATTTCTATTAAATTGCATTAAATTGTATTAAATTCTATTAAATTGCATTAAATTCTATTCAATTGTATTAAATTCTATTCACTTGTATTAAATTCTATTCAATTGTATTAAATTCTATTTAATTGCATTAAATTCCACAAAATTGTATTAAATTTTTATAAATTGTATTTATTTCTATTAAATTCTATTTAATTCTATTAAACTTTATCAAATTGCATTAAATTGTATTAAATTCTGTAAAATTCCACAAAATTGTATTAAATTTTAATAAATTGCATTTAATTCTTTTAAATTCTATTTAATTCTATTGAACTTTATCAAATTGCATTAAATTGTATTAAATTCTATAAAATTCTACAAAATTGTATTAAACTTTATTAAATTGCATTAAATTGCATTCAATTGCATTAAATTCTATAAAATTGTATTAAATTGCATTAAATTCTATTAAAGTCTTTTAAATTTCTATTAAATTGCATTAAATTCTATAAAATTGTATTAAATTCTATTAAATTCTATTAAATTTTATTAAATACTATTAAATTCTATTAAATTCTATTAAATTCTATTAAATCCTATTAAATTCTATTGAATTCTATTAAATTCTATTGAATTCTATTAAATTCTATTAAATTCTATTAAAATTCTATTAAGTTCTATTAAGTTCTATTAAATTCTATTAAATTCTACTAAATTATACTACTTTGCATTAAATTGTATTAAAATTCTATAAAATTCAATAAAATTGCATTAAATTTCTATTAAATTGCATTAAATTGTATTAAATTCTATTAAATTGCATTAAATTCTATTCAATTGTATTAAATTCTATTCACTTGTATTAAATTCTATTTAATTGCATTAAATTCCACAAAATTGTATTAAATTTTTATAAATTGTATTTATTTCTATTAAATTCTATTTAATTCTATTAAACTTTATCAAATTGCATTAAATTGTATTAAATTCTGTAAAATTCCACAAAATTGTATTAAATTTTAATAAATTGCATTTAATTCTTTTAAATTCTATTTTATTCTATTGAACTTTATCAAATTGCATTAAATTGTATTAAATTCTATAAAATTCTACAAAGTTGTATTAAACTTTATTAAATTGCATTAAATTGCATTCAATTGCATTAAATTCTATAAAATTGTATTAAATTGCATTAAATTCTATTAAAGTCTTTTAAATTTCTATTAAATTGCATTAAATTCTATAAAATTGTATTAAATTCTATTAAATTCTATTAAATTTTATTAAATACTATTAAATTCTATTAAATTCTATTAAATTCTATTAAATCCTATTAAATTCTATTAAATTCTATTAAATTCTATTAAGTTCTATTAAATTCTATAAAATTCTACTAAATTATACTACATTGCATTAAATTGTATTAAATTCTATAAAATTCAATAAAATTGCATTAAATTCCACAAAATTGTATTAAATTCTATTACATTCTATTAAATTCTATTAAATTTCTATTAAATTGCATTAAATTCTATAAAATTGTATTAAATTTTATTAAATTACATAAATTCTATTAAATTCTACTACATTGCATTAAATTATATTAAATTCTATAAAATTCAATAAAATTGCATTAAATTCTATTACATTCTATTTAATTTTATTAAATTGCATTAAATTGTATTAAACTCCATAAAATTCAATAAAATATCATTAAATTCTATTTAATTGCATTAAATTGTATTAAATTTTATTAAATTGCATTAATTTCTATTAAATTCTATTCAATTGCATTAAATTGTATTAAATTTTTTTTTAATTCTACAAAATTCTATTTAATATTCTATTAAATTCATTTTAATTAAAATCTAGCTAGATTGAAACAACAGCACTTTAATATTTGTATTGTAAAGTTGGAAGCCGATTTTCAAACCTTTATTTTGAAAAATGATTTGCTAAAATAAATGTTATTGAAAGCTACTCTCCCAAAATGTGTTTAGGAGAATTAGCTTTATATTAAATGCAATATTAACATGAAAGTACCCTGGAATACATAATACATATATAGTATATATCTTCCATTGAAAATCACCTCGCATTCGCATTATTAAATATTACTGTTAAGCCACATCTCTAATGCATGTATTCATGTAGGAATTGCTAGTGGGAAAGTACAAAACCATTAGAGAATTGAAGCAAGCACGTGTAAAAGGAGTTTGGTTTGAATGAGAATTTGAGAGGAGAAAAAGGGTTCCGGGGGCAATAAGGGGGTGGGGGGGAGAGAAATGTTATCCCGGTTGCAGTAACACTGACGCCATATGGGCAAAGTCCTTATACATTTTGGCTTTCATGGAGAAGTTTTGTGTATACGTTTCCTGACGCGAAGTGGAGATCCTCGCGCTTATAAAACGGCCCAGAGAATATGAACGAGCATAAGAGAATAAGAGTTGAAATCATCTCTTCAACACCACAAAGCCTCGTTAATACAAGGATTACCCATTGTTACCGAAAATGTATATATATGCCGAGCCTCCTCTAGTATAACATAATCAAGTACGCACATCACGTGATACCAAAAACTTTCCTATTAATAAAACCACAATCTACCAATTTCATTTATTTTTATCTTTTCCACGCCTTTTGTTCTCTCAACATTCATTGTTACAATTTTTTCCCTCACTTGAATACATTCAATTTTCACAAATTTCACCTTTCTTTTTGTTTCAACATAATTTTCAGCGTTGATGTTAAAATATAAAAAAAAAATTTAAAAAAAACATAAAAAATATAAAATACAAAATCGTATAGTATAAAAATTATAAATTCAAAACAAATATAAATAATGCAAATAATATAAAAATACCAAATACGAAAAATATTAAAATTGAAAATTAAAAAATAAATAAATAAATTCAATTAAAAATACTAAAGAAATAAAAAATAGAAAATATAAACATGAAATATAAATAATAAATATAAATAATAAATATAAATACAAGATAGAAAATACAACAATATACAAAATGTATAAAAAAACAGGAGAAATGAAGAACCTTATAAAAGTGTATAACAAAAAATATAAAAGAGTGGATAAAAAATACAAAACTAATAAAAATTGTAGAAATATGACAATATCTCGCCATGGAATAATTTCTCGTATTGTTAAATAGCCAGGGGGTAACTTTTTCGACATTCGCCACGAAATTTCGCGAGCCAGGCAAAAAAAAAAAAAAATAAAAAAAAAACACAGGAAACCTAGTATTTAACGTTTTTGCAGCCTTAGGCTATCTGTCAACAGCTGGTGTGTGCAAACACCTCGCGGGACGTTGGTTATAGTTCTTTATATTCCATGTCATACACTCATATGAAGCTTTTATAAAAAACAAACCATTGCCAAAGGTTCGTTTTCAAAGAAAGTGTACTTTTTTGATTACCAAAAAAAAACTAAAAAATATTGTTTACTGATAAATCCATACCCTATAAAATGCAAAAAAGAAACTAAATACTACTAAATTTGATAAAATTTTTACAAAATCAGTGAAAAAACTCCCCTGGGATAATTTAATTAATATAATTAATTTCTGCTAAGAATTTTATTTCTTTTGAAAAGAATTGAAATTTTAATATGTTATAACAATTTTTGAAAATAATTGAATTTTGAAGAAGGATTTTATTGTTTTTGAAAATAATTAAATTTCAGGGGAAAATTTTATTATTTATAAAGATAATTAAAATTTTGACAATAATTCTTTAAAATTTTTGAAAATAATTGAATTTCGAGGAAGAATTTTATTATTTTTAAAAATAATTGATATTTTGCCAAGAATTTATAAAAACTTTTGAAAATAATTGAATTTCAGAAAAGAATTTTATTAATCATAAAGATAAATTAAATTTTGACAAGAATTTTATTATAATTCTTGAAAATAATTTAATTTTAAAGGATTTTATTATTTTTGAAAATAATTTTAATTTTTGACAAGAATTCTTTTAAGTTTATGAAAATAATTGAATTTTGCAGAAGAATTTTAATATTCTTAAAAATAATTAAAATTTTGACAAAAATTTTATTAAAATCTTTAAAAATAATTGAATTTCTCCAAAGAATTTTATTTCTTTTGAAAATAATTAAATTTAGAAATAGGATTTTATTGTTTTTGAAAATAATTGAATTTATGCAAAAGAATTTGATTATTTATAAAGATAAGTGAAATTTTGACCAGAATTCTTTAAAATTTTTGAAAATAATGGAATTTTGAGGAAGTATTTTATTATTTTTAAAAAGTAATTGATATTTTGCCAAGAATTTATAAAAACTATTGAAAATAATTGAATTTCAGAAAAGAATTTTATTAATCATAAAGATAATTTAAATTTTTACAAGAATTTCATTAAAGTCTATGAAAATAATTGAATTTCGGCGAAGATTTTTATTATTTATAAAGATAATTGAAATTTAGACCAGAATTATTTAAAATTTTTTGAAAGTAATTGAATGTCGAAGAAGAATTTTATTATTTTTAAAAATAATTGAACTTTTGCCAAAAATTTATTAAAATTTTTGAAAATAATTGAATTTTAGAAAATAATTTTATTTATCATAAAGATAATTTAAATTTTGACAAGAATTTCATTATAATTTTTAAAAATAATTGAATTTTGAAGAAGGATTTTATTATTTTTGAAAATAATTGAATTTCAGGGGAAAATTTTATTATTTATAAAGATAATTGAAATTTTGACAAGAATTCTTTGAAATTTTTTAAAGTAATTGAATTTCGAAGAAGAATTTCATTATTTTCAAAAATAATTGATATTTTGCCTAGAATTTATAAAAACTTTCAAAAATAATTGAATTTTAAAAAAGAATTTTATTAATCATAAAGATAATTGAAATTTCGACAAGAATTTAAAAAACTTTTGAACGTAATTGAATTTCAGCGAACAATTTTATTACTTTTGAAAATAATTGAAATTTTGACAAGAATTTGATTGAAATCTATGAAAATAATTGAATTTCTGCGAAAAGTTTTATTATTTATAAATATAAGTTTTTTAATAAAATTCTAATAAAATTATTCAAAACTTTAGTCATTTTATTTTATTCGATTCTAAATCTAAAAAATTATTTTTAAAAATAATTGATATTTTGCTAAGAATTTATTAAAATTTTTGATAATAATTGAATTTTAGAAAAGAATTTTATTAATCTTAAAGATAATTGAAATTTTGACAAGAATTTTTAAAATTTTTGAACGTAATTGAATTTCTGCGAAGAATTTTATTCTTTATAGAGATAATTGAAATTTTTACCAGAGTTCTTTAAAATTTTTGAAAATAATTGATATTTTGACAAGAATTTTATTAAAATCTTTGAAAATAATTGAATTTCTGCAAAGAATTTTATTATTTACAAAGATAATTTATATTTCTACCAGAATTCTTTAATATTTTTGAAAATAATTTAAATTGTGACAAGAATTGCGAAGAAGGATTTTATTATTTTCGAAAATAATTGAATTTCAGAAAAAATTTTTTTTAAATATTCGGGAATAATCATTTTGTTAAATTTATAATTAATTTTTTTAATTACTTCGAAATTAAACAAACTATTTAACTGTACAGCAATGGTTAATTGGTTGATTGGAGAGGGGATTAGTTAATTAATTAATTTTAAATTGGTTGATTAGGGAAAAAATTTATCCGAATTACTTTAGTTGATTCAAGCAAAATTTGCTTGATTTAAATAAATATTTGTTTAAATACAAAAAACATTTATTTTTTTGTGCAGGTTAAAATGTGCCAATATTAACTCTTCTCCGAGGGTTAATATTGGTTAATATTTTCCAAAAAGCTTATTTATCCATAGTTTAGTATTTTTTAATAAGCATTAAAACGCCATAAAACATTGATTTTGCTTGCATCGTAACAATTTTAATTTTCCTTATGGAATATAAATGATAATATTAAAAGTCATTTTACGGATGAAATTTAACGTTTATTAACAAAATAGAGTGTTTCTACATATATACAAAGAGAGTGTTAATCCAATAAGCAGTGCGATGCGTGCCAAAGTGCTTGATAACATAAAAGAATATGGGTAATTTTCGATGAGCCGCACGTGTATATTAGAGAAACGATGTTTGCAACGTTCAAAAGACGCCGGGGACTTAATATGTTAACTGCTTTTTTTTTTTTTTTTTTTTTTTTTTTCTGTTGCAATTCAGGTAACACGAGCTCCTCTCCATTTTCTTTAGCCGGTAAAGATCGTTCATGAATATTCGAAAAATCTTTCTTTCTTTCTTTTCTTTTCTTTTTCCACCGAACATCAGGAATCGGGTGTCGGACGCGATAGGCTAACGAGTATTCTGCAAAATGCATAAATAAATTACTCGATATCTTGGTTGAAGTCAATGCTGGTCGGGTCTTGGGTGGTCCATCCGCAGCTGCATCACCGCGAAGAACTGATACACGAGAAATCAATGTTCCCCCTCAGGTAACCGTGACATTTATTTTTATGGCGTGTTGCACCTGATAAAGTTAACGATAAAAACTTAAACTGTTGTAATTTGTACAAAAGTGGTTATTTTTTTTAACGATTCTTATATTTTTCTCCCGTATGCTGTATATTCGGGATTCCGTAATAATAAATTTTTAAATTTTATACGAAAATTATGAATTTTTGGTATCTTTTTTGAGACACCAGAAAAGAATTTTTTTTTAAACTTTGAAACTACCACGAATTCTAATACAAAATCTTCAAAAACTTTTCTATTTATAACAAGAATGAATTTTTTAATATTATTTAATTATTTAACAAGTTTTTTTTTATCTTGATAAATAACAAAATTCTTCGACAAAATTCAATTATTTTTAGGAATTTAAATGAAATTCTTTACAAAATTCAATTATTTTCATTAAGCACAATATTCATCACAAGAATTCAATTATTTTCAAAAATTAATAAAATTCTTCGAAGAAATTCAATTATTTAAAAAAATTTTAACGAATATCTCGTCAAGAATTCAATTATCTTTACAAATAGCAAAATTTTTTCGCCAAAAGTACAATTATAATAAAAAAATTTCCACTATTCAAAAATTTTCAATAAAATAATGACTTTCAATAAAATTTTTCTAAAGAATTCAATTATTTTAAAAAATTTTTAATAAAATTCTTCGCAGAAATTAAATTATTTTCAAAAATTTAGAAATATTTTGGTTAAAAATTCAATTATTTTATAATTAATAAAATTCTTTTTCAAAATTCAATTATTCTCATAATTTTTAATAAAATTCTCGCGTCAAAATTTCAATTATCTTTATAAATAATAAAAATCTTCGCAGAAATTCAATTATTTTTATAGATTTTTAATAAAATTCTTATCAAAATTTCAATTATTTTCAAAAATCTTAAAGAATTCTGGTAAAAATTTCATTTATCTGTATAAATAATAAAATTCTTCGCAGAAATTCAATTACGTTCAAAAATTTTAAAAATTCTTGTCAAAATTTCAATTACCTTTATGATTAATAAAATTCATTTCTGAAATTCAATTATTTTCAAAAGTTTTAAAGAATTCTGGTCAAAATTTCAATTATTTTTAAAAATAATAAACTTCTTCTGTGAAATTCAATTATTTTCTTTAACTTAAAACAATTCTTATCAAAATTTCAATTATTTTTATGATTAATAAAATTCATTTCTGAAATTCAATTATTTTCAAAGGTTTTTTTAAATTCTTGGAAAAATATCAATTATTTTTAAAAATTATTTCTTAGGTTTCGAATTGAATGAAATAAAATGGCTAAAGTTTTGGATAATTTTATTAGAATTTCATATTAGAAAAAAATTGATTGAATTTTAAAAGAATTACTTTTGGGATTTTAAGAAATAGTTAAATTTCAAAAATTCGTTACATTTAAATTATGTGAAATATTTTAATTTCTGTAGTCAAAATCTAATTTTGAATTCGATGGATTTTTTTTAATTGTCCGCCATAATAGATCTGCCATTTTGAATTTTTTTAAGTTTTTTAAATCTCACTTCGGATTCTTAATTGAGACAAAATAACGCATTAAAAGCGTTGCGAAGCAACGTTTTGATACGTTTCTTTGTCCCAATTCGATATCATTAGAAAAAATATGTCAAATAAAAAAAAATAAACGAAAGTAGTAAATAAATAAAAATAGTATTGAAAAATAGAAAAAAACAAAATAAGACATATTTTTACTGTTGCCATGTTCGCTGTTTTTAAATGTAATGATAAAAAAAGCAGTGATATCAGCACTCAACAGATTAAAATTCCTTCTCGTTTAAAAGATTGGAAATTCGATATTAAAAGGTAAAAAAAAATATTACGAGTCAATCATTCTTATCCCCTACTGATCAACTTTTCTGCAAAAAAGAAAAAAAATACACGAGTGCTTTTGCTATTTGAATTCCGCTATTTTAATTTATATCATCAATATGGAACAACTATTTAATGGCACTGCGTGGAGCTAAAGGGGGGAGTGAGCAAAATGGTAGCAGTGCCTCCTTAAAGTTCTCTCATATCAAAAAATAAAATGAGAATGACTTTGCTCATCATACTACCGATGAGCGAAATGAAATATTGATGACTAAGAGTGTCGCGGTTATGATTTTTTTTCCTTCGTTAGTTGTTCTCGTCTTCAATAATGATTACAACGGCGCGTCATTCCATAAATATTCACCATACGTGACACAATGTCCTTACTTTTGCCATCAGGTCGTTGCCATTTCGTCTGCATGCTGCAAATGCATTTGCATCTCGCCAAATAACACAAGACACGTTATGACCTATGTCTCTTATGATTTAAAGTTACTTTTACCTTTCACATTCAATATTTTTTATTGCAAGCAAAAAGTCCTCATTAGCTTTTATTACCTGTCCTTCTCTTTCTCTCTTTCTTTCTTTACAAATCAAAGAAATCTTCTTCTTTATTACATTTTTCGAATATTCTTCATCTTCTTCTCCTTCTGTTAAAATAACGGTTTAAATTAATTCGAATGCATTTTAATGCGAACGATTATTAAAAATTAAAAATTCGTTAATTTACTTCTATTACAGGGTTGCCACAAAAATTTAACTTTGCCAAATAAATATTTCCCTGATTTACAGACAAAATTTTGCCCTTTTTCCTGACTCTGATGAAATATTCTGATTCACTCTATAATAATGATTAAATAGGTACTCAAAAAAATTCTCAAATACAAATTTAATAATTTCTTTAATTGAAAAATTATTCGAAAATATCAATAACGACTTCGACTCGGAATAATAGCTCTCTTGTTTTATATAATAATTAAAAATGATCGTGTGATAAAATTTCTTATTATAAAAGAATATTTTTACTTTAACTTCATCAAAATTATTTTCATCATTTCAATTCAATTACTATTTTTTTAGAATTTCTAACTAAAATTCTTCTTTAAATCAATTATTTTTTTAATTTTTGTAAAAGTTCTTTAAGAATTTAGCATATATTTCAATTAAATTAATTTAATTAATTAATTAAATTTTACGAAATTTCAATTATTTGTAAATTCGTCAGTTAAACATATATTAGAAAATAAAAACTTGAAATAATTTCAACAAAAAAATTCAATTCAACTTTTCGAAAAAAAAAATAATTAAAAATAATTGAAAACTTTTTGCAGAATTTTATTAATATTTTTAAAAATAAATAAATTCCTGAGAAAAATTTCAATAATGATTTATGTAAATAATTGAATTCATGCGAAGAATTTTATTATTTATAAAGAGAATTGAAATTTAGACCAGAATTCTTTTAAAAATTTTGAAAGTAATTGAATTTCGAAGAAGAATTTTATTATTTTCAAAAATAATTGAAGTTTTGACAAGAATTTATTAAAATTTTTGAAAATAATTAAATTTTAGAAAAGAATTTTATTAATCATAAATATAATTGAAATTTCGACAAGAATTAAAAAAATTTTTGAACGTAATTGAATTTCTGCGAAGAATTTTATTACTTTTGAAAATAATTGAAATTTTGACAAGAATTTCATTAAAATCTATGAAAATAATTGAAATTCTGTGAAGATTTTTTATTACTTATAAAGATAATTGAAATTTAGACCAGAATTCTTTTAAATTTTCGAAAATAATTGAATTTTAGAAAAGAATTTTATTAATCATAACGTAATTGAAATTTTGACAAGAATTGGATTAAAATCTATGAAAATAATTGAATTTCTGCGAAAAGTTTTATTATTTATAAATATAATTGAAATTTTGATAAGAATTCTTTTAAGTTTAAGAAAATAACTGAATTTCACAGAAGTTTATTATTTTTGAAAATAATTGAAATTTTGACCAGAATTCTTTAAAATTTTTGCAAATAATTGAATTTTAAAAAAGAAATTTATTAATCATAAAGGTAATTGAAATTTAGACCAGAATTTTTTTAAATTTTCGAAAATAATTGAATTTCTGCAAAGAGGTCTATTACTTTTGAAAATAATTGAAATTTTGACGCGAGAATTTTATTAAAAATTATGAAAATAATTGAATTTCTGCGAAGAATTTTATTACTTTTGAAAATAATTGAAATTTTGACAAGAATTTGATTGAAATCTATGAAAATAATTGAATTTCTGCGAAAAGTTTCATTATTTATAAATATAATTGAAATTTTGATAAGAATTCTTTTAAGTTTAAGAAAATAATTGAATTTCACAGAAGAAGTTTATTGTTTTGAAAAATAATTGAAATTTTGACCAGAATTTTATTAAAATCTATGAAAATAATTGAATTTTAAAAAAGAAATTTATTAATCATAAAGGTAATTGAAATTTTGGCAAGAATTTTTAAAAATTTTTGAATGTAATTGAATTTCTGCGAAGAATTTTATTATTTATACAGATAAATGAAATTTTTACCAGAATTCTTTAAAATTTTTAAATAATTGAAATTTTGACAAGAATTTTATTAAAATCTATGAAAATAATTGAATTTCTGCGAAGAATTTTATTACTTTTGAAAATAATTGAAATTTTGACGAGAATTTTATTAAAAATTATGAAAATAATTGAATTTTGAAGAAGAATTTTATTAATAATAGTTATTGAAATTTCAAAATATTTGAATTTTAGCGACAAATTTCATTATTTGTGAAAATAATTGAATTCTTGCGAATGATTTTCCAAAATTTCTTTGAAAATAATTGATTTCTTTTAAAAAAGTTTTATTAAAATTATATTGAAAACAATTTAATTTTTATAAAGAATGTCATTCAAATTTTTTAAAATAATTGAATTCTTTTAAAAATTTTTATAAAAATCTATTTAAATAATTGATTTTTTTTCGAAAAATATTAGGAAAATTCTGTTTTAAATCATTGAATTCCAGTAAAAATTTTTTTATTTATCAAAATAATTGAATGTTTACGAAGAATTTTATAAACATTTTTCTCTAAATGATTATTTAATTCTTTTGGGAAATTTTTTAATTAAAATAGTAGATATTAAAAATCGTTGAATTACAAAAAATTTGTAAAAATAATTGAATCTTTTTTAAACAATTTGATCTCAATTTTTGGTATCATTTTGATCTAATTATTTATAAATTTGATTCTTTCGAGAGAATTGTGCTTTCAAATTCAAATAGTGGGTGAATTTAACAAAACAAAAGGTTTTTGATGAAAGTTGACGTTTTTCTGGATAATTTTCAATAAGATTAGAATTTAAGAAAAAAAGTACAAAAGTCTAGTTAAGTGAAAGGAGACTAGTTATAATTATTACTGGCGAGAAATTGTCAGAAGATTTCTGTTACATCTCCAAAAAGATTTCGTGGAATTTGAAACAGATTTAAGACCCACTAAAGCGGGACAGGGTTAAAAATAAAGAGAGGGGTCAAAAAAGTCAGAATTCAGTGGCTGAAAACTTTTATTGCATCATAAAATTTAAAAATAAATTCTGTCACATTGTAGGGTTTCGATAATGTTGGCGTTAATAATTATGATTTTCAATTTATTTTTCAATTCAATAATTTTTTAATACATATTAAAAAAAAGATTTTGATATTTCAATTTATTTTTTAATATTTTAAATTAAATTATTTTAATACCTAGTATATAATATATTTAATTATTTATTATAATTAATTGAAATTAATAACTTTAATAAATTTGATATATTTTCGTTAATTTAATTTTAATTAGGTAATTGAAATTAATTTCTGTACATTTCTGGCGCATTTTTTACTATTTTTGGAGTAAAATTTACTTTGTTCGAAAGTAAATTTTACTATTTCCAAATAGAGAATTTTAGTAAAATTAGTAAAATTGACTTTGAATCGAACATAGTAAATTTTACTCTGAAAATAGTAAAAAATTGGCAGAAATGGCACAGAAATTTCAAAACAGTTCAGGTTTTACTTTGTAAATAGTAAAATTTACTTTATATTTTTTTTTTCGTGTAGAAAAAAAATTTGAAGCGTCCGTTAGTTTTAATTACGGTAGTGATGCGATCGTTTTCAAGTGAAAAAATTCTCCATCTTCAGTCATATAAATATAAATGTAAACACTATATAAAAACATATGTGAGAAAATGATGTAACGCTTCTCTCCTCGATTTTTCTTCGTTTTAATGTCTGAACTGTGTGGTGTAGCCAGAAACGATTGTCTTGGGTAAATCAGCGAGCGAATATGGTAAAATATCAGGATTTAATATTAAAAAGTGGCCTCAAAATATAAAGAACTGCATATATAGAGGTGTTTATCAAATGTTTACAAGTTTACATGCAAAAAATAAGTTGTCGAGTTGATTTGTCAGAGTGGCATGAAAACTATATAAATCCCTATTTGTGCCGCCACCTTTTTTTTACTCCCCCTTTTCTGTAAATAAATCTATTTTTTCCTTTTATTTTATTTATTTATTTTTTTTCTTATTAATCAAGCAGAACGAATTGTTTACCGTTTTGTAGTTGATTCCTTGTGCGGATTGAGATCAAAGAAGAATAATGCATTTATTATCTCTCATTTCCATTATTATTCCGCTTTGATGGCTTGCTTTATTACTTCGTAGCCTAGTTCTTGAAAAATAAACTTGATTGCAAACTGAATTTAAGGATTCTGAAGAAATAAAGAGAAAAGGTTTTTTTTTCTTCGTAGAAAAGAAGAAAAGTTTTTTTCCTACAATTCTTTTTTTTTGCAGAAGAAGAAACTACAGGGTTGCTAAAAAAAATTTAATTTTGTTCTTTCCAGACTTTTTCCTAATTTCCAGATTTTTTCCTGACTGATTTTTACTCTCTTCGTGACGCTAAAGAATATTCTGATTCACTCAAAAATAATTAGATAATTGAAAAAAAATTTCTATTACATTTGTTGACGAATTTCTTTTAATTGTAAAATTATTCGACAACATGCATAAATTCTTTTTTTAATAAATTTTAAATCATTATTATTACACCATAGGAATTGAGATT